>JANBPT010000023.1:0-112093 GCA_027575765.1 Tieghemiomyces parasiticus
CTTTACAATGAACCGGTGATTGGACGCAGGGTCAGCCGTCCCACGTCGCCACCGTACCCATCTGTCACTCCACTCTGGGGATCATGGCTGGCCTTGGTACGGCGTAGCTCAGCCAGGGGAGACGGGCGCTGTACTGTCCGCGATAGAGGACTACATTCCCGTATAGTTCACCCAAGTTACAAAATCAGCCCATACCAAGCGCTGGGCGGCATAGTGGATTTCGAAGGTATGGGTGGTGACATAATATATGGAAAGACGTTACCTGTGAAAAACAACCCCCGTCGGCGGGACCATGCATCGGCAGCTTGCCTTCCCCGTCCCTCGTCAAACCTGTAAACGCCTTGAGTTGGGAGAAACCTCCCGCGAAGCCCACTACATAAAAAGGCTATGCTGTGGTCCTGGCCTTACTAATTTGGGACTAACAAACACCCCACGGCAGGTGGTCAGAATTAGACCATATGAGGTGGTGGAGTCTGAGGGTGAACAGCTGGCAGCCAGTTGTGCGCAGGAAAATTTGAAGGGTGGCGTGTATCGCGGTCCCAGCGAAAAAAAATAATTATCACACCTACCTGGCACAAATGACCCGAAACGAGTGATGGGTGGAATGCCACGCTTAAGAAGGATTCCCAAGTAAAAGGCGATGAAGTATACTCCGAAGTAGTGCCCATACATACTCCCCGCCGGTCATTTGCCTCTACTTACTGACTTTGCACTCAAATGAGTAGAGTGCGGCCAACCCTACTGCGTTAGGCAGTCGGATACTCAAATGGCGATCCATCCGTGTTCGACCCGTTACCGTTACCAGTAATCTCTCCGGCGGTTTATGGGTGAGACACGGTAGCGGTAATTCGCTGCTATGCCCCCCCATTTCCTTTCTTTACGGTCATCCGTAAGAATGACCTTCAAAGGTTCCCACTCGCTCGACCTCGGCAGCAGGTCTCCTTAGCGGTGGTACGATGGCATGGGTTTATTAACCTGGTGTTAGAAGGTGAGAAGTAAACATACATCATCAATGAGAACTGTGGGCTGGCCAGGGTGGGAACCATAGGGTTGAAGGAGAGAACAGGGCAACCGCTGGATTAGCTTCCAGCTAGTACTACTGCCTACAATGTAACAGGGGAAGGAGGTTACTTCGCCCAAACAGGATAAGACGGGTTTGTTCTGTATCACGCGTGTTGCGGCTTCGGTGGTGAGCCGCGGCCCGAATACATGTAAGCCCCCTTTAGGGCGGGAGAGCCATGTGATTCTAGCATCCTTGATTGTGCCGGACAGGAACTCTCTGTTAACTGTTTGGGCTCTCAGACGGGTTACTCCCGAAGCACCATGCGCCATTTGGCAATTTTGACCCGACACGAATGCCCCTTTGCAGTTCATTGACTTGACATCCTTAAGTGGAACCGTCTTCCTAAACCCTTGGCTACACCTCCGAGAGTTAGCCAGGCACCACACGAACGGCTAGCGGTTGGCTGGGTGCCCTGACGAAATATTTTTGCATCACCATGTCCCGTGCCTAGTTGTGGTTTCCGGGCTATCTTTTTCACACCAGTGGCGATGGTCTCTTTAGCAGTATTTGCTCACTGTACTGGTAAAAAAAACTGCACTGCTTTCCGCCAGGCCGACACCACTTTTGTCCGGGCGGCCAGTCTTGCACACACCATTGGTCTAAAATTGAAGCAATGTCATCATCCTGGTTGTCCTATTTACTAGCTTAGTAACCCCGACGACTGTCGGCCTATAAGCTAGTTCAGGGATTGGGCTGTCCGTAGAGAAATAATGTCGGCCATGAAGGGGTTCCGGCCCTTCTGAGCAGTGACCAGCCATATCAAAGGGCTGATCTGCTAGCGTGGGAGCTTGTAAGCCCGGTGCTCCGCCCACGCTGAATCGAGCCACGGTGTTTGGGCACATGGGGAACGGGGACGTAGCTCTCCGTATCTGACCAATACTCACGTCACCCAGGTCCTTGAGTGATGTTAAATATGCTCCCTACTACCACCATCACTACCTAGGGTCCATACGGCACAAGCAGGATAGCTGGGGGTAGCCAGGCTCAGTTCGTTGCCACGCTAGTTTTACTTGCTGCGGGTTCCGAGTTGCTGCCGGGGCCCCCTTTTTTTTTCTAGGCCCTTAAACCGTGGCCAATCACTAGAGCCCCGGTCAATCGAATCATGAGGGTTAGGGGTCGAGAAACGATGATAAAGAGGGTTATCGAGGCTTCACAGGGGAGCGGATTGTGAATTGGGGGAGGGTTTTTGGAAGGGAGGTTGAGAGGGGAGAGGGATGGAGATTGCTCCGCCGATTCCAACGCCCTATCTCCCCAATCTTCCCTGTTTGCTAAGGGACGGCCAGGGGAGGGTTGAAGCGAGGAAGTACATATTCACCGCTACTACTGGGGTATGGGTTACTTTACCCAACTCCTACATGATACGACCGATTTGGCAGACTGAACGAAAGGCCACCGGGTGACGGGGCTAATTGAGACCGGCTTGTTGCTGCCTTCTGCACTACTGCATTTACAAGCTGTAAGCTGTGAATATATCTTGACATCATGCTCGGTTCGTTTACACATACGTGCGACGTTGAAATGGGTGAATATGCAGCCACGGACAATAAATTTCCCCCCTTAGTCCGAGCTTACTCGCCACCAGTGTATCATATTGCTCCTTCCGGGAAGCAGGAGTTGTCGGCCGTCTACATTATTCGTAGGTCCGCCATTCGCATATCAAGCCCTACCTTATTGGTCTCCGTGGCTAAGGACACCTAGGGATGCTGGCGGCTCTCGCCTCGACGCATCGGCAGGCTGGGTCCTGCGGAAGCACCCGCCGCCAATCCTCCAAATGGGCAATGGTCCGGGGAGTTACCCATAAAAGGTCCGATCGGTGAAGTGAGACCACGCCCGCGTCATAGTTTGACGTCAGGATCCACGGATCGATTCAAGGCCACACGGTATTTGGAAGGATAGGGGGAATGCAGGTCAAGTTATTCTTCCTGTGGATACCTGATCCATTCTTGCATGTAAAATCGTCCTGCACATCATGTTCGTAGCCCTTTTTGCATTAATATTCTGTATCAGAAGGTTTCTAGTTGCACTTCACGTCCACTATCAAGTTTGGTGAATAATACCTTGGAATCATTGCGTGGGCCTTAACGACTCACCGGCGAATCTTCAGTTCAGGAGGTAGTCCTTCTTGTGATGGCCTCTCTCTAGCGCCACCCCGCTGTTCACAGGCCAACCTTCCGGATCACATCTCACCTCCTTGTGGCTGCTTCCCTTCTACTGCCGGCGCCTTTCTACAATTTGCCGTGGTTCCCAATCTACATGGCGCATTATCCTATGCATAATCAGTGCACGTCATCCCTAAATAATTGAGTGGCCAGCAATACGACTCGGGCCCTAAATTTCTACAGACGTCAAAGTCAGGTATTGAGAAAGGGATGGTTTCGTGATGCTCAGGGAGTAGCGGAGGATAGCACACAACAAATGGATCGATAGCCATCGCTACGGGACACCCCGAACTATAGATCCGAAACTCGGATGTTGAACCCGGTGCGGCACCCAACTGGGGCTGGTTTTGAGCGTAAGGCTCAACGCCTCATTAGAAGCACCAGATAACCTCCCCACATGGCACCAGCAGGCAGGGGGGCGACGAGGAAGTTGGGCCGCGGAGCGGAGGCATCCCCTGTGACGTTTCTATGTGGTATGTGTGGTATGTAAACAAGAGTTCGGCGGCCCGTCGGATTGGTACGCGGCTACGCCCTATGGCGTCGATCGCATCTGGCTACGATGGATTGGCCCCAACGGTCTACTAGCCATCGTCCCTGGATTACCATCGCTGGCCCTTGATTACCCGCCAGGATACCAGAAGCCAGGAATGGTTGAACCCATCGACAATGGCCCAAATATTCACTTCTGGTGACCTTCTCTAGTCTTACACTGAGCCGTACGGTGCTTGGATCCAGAGAGGAAGGTGGTTTACATTGCTATCGGCGATTTAGACTTTGAAATCAAAGTTGTTTGAGCCAGTCGGCTTCGGCGGTCGCCTACGTCCGGACAAAAAAGGACGGTGAGCCTAACCGTTCTAGTCACCCGAGGGCCGTTCACCCGTATTTGTCGCGTACGCCAGGCGCGATCCGTCGAGCAGCGGGAAGCCAATGACATCAATGCTGCTCAGGGGGGAGGAGGGCGGACTCCAAACTGATTATAGAGGTCGGAGATTTTAACACTGATAAAGCGACCGCGACAGGCTTTCATAGAAGGGGGTCATGAGGGCGTTTATTCCAGGCATTGTTGCCACAGCCGTTCACACTCTTCATTCTCATTAACACATAGGGATACCCAAGTCGGCCCTGCGAGTTGACGACATTGAGGTCAGGTTTGAGGCATGTCAATACAACGAGTGATAGGGAAAAGAGACGGCGGAGTTGGGATCCCCAATTCATTTGCCGAGAGGATACGGATATGCCTAATGATACCTTATCCGGCCAGGGTTACTTGCAATGGCTCGGGAAGGTGAGCCGACTGGCCCTTCAACTAGGGGCCGGCTTTCCCTTACTATTTCCTTATATCTATACAGATTTATATTGGTTTACCAGTTCCGCAGCCTACCCCTTCCTCTCTACGAACGTAACCCCGGTATACCTTCCAACCTCTCCAATTTAGGCCGCGCCTCCCCCCTACTAGGGTGCCGGTGTTTTAAGAGTGGTTTGTACAAGTGTAGTCGCTCACCGTAGATGGCCTTGATACCAACGCGAAGTTTTTACAACCCACAATTCCTCCTCTCTACGAAAATCGCGGCCACCGACACCTCTTTGTTGGGACTGCAGTATAGAACAAAATGGCAGATGACGCCGTGCGTGTGTATGACTACTTCATCGTCCATGATGCGGACCCTCCCGCTAAAGCAGGCACAACTGACTTTCAACTTGACTCAGTGCATTGTCTCTCTCACCCTGCCCTACACTTACATAGCAGGGGGAGGATCGATGCTGAGGTCGAGTCCTCCATGAATTCCACCAGGAATTGTAGTAAGTTTAGTTAAACTGCGGCCAAAAAGAAATACAGTTAGTTTTGTTATTATCCTCCGGACTAGGGACGACGGTGGGCCAGTAGCGCTGCGCATTTTACCAGCTCCAGGCAGGCAGGCCCTGGTCAGGAGTCGGTGAGTTTTTAAGTTATCGGGCGCCTGCCCCGCTCGGCCTGGCAGATCCCTACGAATTAACAATTGATAGTGAAGTGTAGAACATAAGGATCATCCTCCACTCTTTTCAATGAGGCTACATTCGTCCAATATCTTAAGAACTCATGTTCAACTACATTAACCTCGTTGGCTATTGTATGAAGACCACAGCGCAAGGCTAAGGAATGACAGCGTAATTGATTGGCATAAGGCGACCGATGGGAGAGCCAACTACCGCCCTAAGTCGCTAGGCAACTTGGGGCTAACATGGTCAGTACGTTCATCACTTACCAAATTTAATGCAGCATACCCACGGACTGATATAGAATCGCCGGTACGGATTGTTTTGAATGCCCAGTAGCATTATCACTGTGGCCTCTTCCAGTCCATCGTGGTTTTCTAATTCCCGGCCTATCGCCAATCATGACGGTGAAAAAGTCTCAGGCTTAGGGGATGGCTTTATGATACCCCATTAGAATTTCCCCGGTCGTTAATCTTTCCATTATCCCGGGAGTTATATAGCTATAGCTGAACTAAGGAGACCAGTAGGGTGGGTATAGCTTGTGCCGTGGTGTTTGACAAGATGTGCAGCCAGTGAGGACGTCCGAGCTAGGGTAGAGGCTGAGGCTGGTGCTCGGGCTTATTGAGCTACGTTGTTAACCGAGCCGATTAGTCTGACAAGGGTTATACAACACGCTCCTCTCGTCATTGTGATTAAGCATAGCCTGGACTCTACCCGGTCTCCGAATTCCCTGTAAGTGCAAAGTAAAAGCTAGGGGCTCTAGCCCATGCCCTCGGACGGGGGGAAATGAAGGTCAAGTGATTGGCCTGAAAACAGTTGGTCGGCTCAGCATCACTAGCTTACTCCCGTCCTCTGCCCGAATCAGGCCTTGGAGACTGGACGCTGTCTAACGGCCCTTGTCGATGCTCATACCGATTACGAACGTGATAATATGCGACCTGAAACGAGCCGGTACGGGAAAAGGAAGGCCCGTATACGGTGGGGTAGGCAAATGGTTAACCATGATCGCCGTACAGGCAACCCTCCCTTTATTCCATCAACGGCCTAACTAGGCACCCTATAACTGTCTATCCTCAATAACCCAGTATCCAAATACTCACTCCGGGAGACTACACTTTATTTTCTCGAGCCCTTTTAGACGGAAGCCAGTTGAAAGCCTAGGAAACCATACTCAGATTCCTACGGTTGGTGCACATACCGAATGTATATGTTTCGGGAGGGTCGAAGGCTTGAGTGGAGGGACTGGTCGACGAGGGTTGGCATGGATGGCATTTGAGCCCAACAGGTTACACTTAATTGTCACGAAGGGACGGGCGGTAATTGCCCAGGAGGGTCAGGCGCGGGAGCCGAAGGGAGTCAGCCAACGCGGGGTAGGGACGAGGGAGGGGGGCGTGGTGTTGTAAGGGAGAAGAAGTTAGCCCGCTCAACCCAACTAGGGTGACCAAGTCAGGATTGAGGGCCCTCATCAACGAGTAGGGACCCCGGATATCATCAAGGCCTAAATTAGGGTTGCAGGCCCTGGGGGGTGATAAAAGGTTTGGGGTCTATGTTTCCGCATTGTCGCCACCTTTGATTTGAAAGTCGAGATGGTAGAGCTGAGTCGAGGAGGGATTGGGTATAAGAGGGGAGAGGGTGGATGATGCCGAGGTTTCCGGGGTCCCTGCGGCGAGTAGGCAAGAATATTACACCCCCCTTTCCCATTCCCGCACTGGCATTCTCACCCTCGAAATAACACCACACTCTCGTTTCAACAGGCAATGATGAAGAAGTCGAAGAAGGTGGGGTTTCCGAAGGCCGTGAATGCCGTTGTTGCATCGTCAGTATCCCTCTAGTACATCAAGGATGCAGATGGTAGGATATCCTCGGGCAGGGGTTGACGGATCGGCTGCAGACGCCATGACTGGTTGGAAATATAGAGGGTGTGGAAACAGGAAGCACATGCACCCTACAATGGGAAGGCAGGCTGCTCGTCCGGCAGCCCGGAGGAACGTGGTGTGGAGTAGCCTGAGCGTATGGCACCACTCGCGATACTGTCTCGCATTCAGACTCGGCATGATTGGTGTGGTAATAGAAGGGGGGCAGCAACGTAGGGGTTAGTTAAGTCACTGGCTCCTGCCCAAGGTAGGATTGTAGTGGTCAACTCGAAAATATCCGGCACGACCTCTAAATGAAGACGAGGAAACGCTCAAGTCTGATCTCCTTAAAGCCGGGTTCGGTGACTAAATCTTACTACCCCCCCCGGACCCGGAGTCCGCTAAATCATGCCCCCATTAGTCGTCATTCGGAATTGACAGTAGGGGCAATCCGCAACTCGATAACCAGAGCCAGACTTTCGTAAAGAGTCCTCAAATTTAAAAATAATTGTCGGTCAAGTGTACCGACCGCTGAGCCATTGGAAGAGCCTAGCCTAGGAGAGGCTTCGCTAAAAGGCCGTCGGCTGATCGAGTACAATTGCTGCGGTACTGTGAACTTCACGCGGTAGTGGGCGAAAACCCGAGTTTTACAAGTGAGAAATTACTGGCGAGGTAGTCGATTTGCTTACGCGCGGCCCAATCCCTAGGGTTGACACCGAGTTGAGGCGTCCACTTTCCACCTTTGCTTGATGAGAACCAGCTACATAATAGGCCAAAAGAGCAGTAAACCCATTTTCGAAATACCCGTTAGTCTGCCCCTGCCATCGTGCCCATCGTTGGGGGCCAGATGGGTATCTGACCGCCTGGTCTCCATCGGTAGACTGGGATCGAGGCTTTAGTGTGTATCGCAGCCCCATCGTAAAGATCGGAGAACGGATTCGAGCGATCCAAATCGGGCCGAGAAACGGCCATCGTCCATCGAAATTTTTACGATACAACAACATAAGGCGAACGGTGGCCAAAAAGAATAGCTAATGGATAGTGTTGATTAAGCCGGTACTACAGCTCATCCTTACGCATTGCTACGGCCAGACTTATGCACGGTTATTCCCAGCATCCAAGGTAAACATTGGGAAAGGCGGGCTACAGTGCCTTCAGTGTCGCAGCCACGGCTTCGCGTAGTGCGGGGCCATATCCAATCACCCCCTTGCTGCTCATCAGGGCAGCTCCAAATGGTAGTGCTGTGGTAGTCCTTGCCAGCCCTCTGCTCACACTACTTGGTATCTGCAATACTGGTTAATGGTATACGGTAGTTTTAAGTAAGCTATACGTAACTGTACCTCAAGCATCCGCCATACCTCTCACCTATTGCGTTATGGCGTGACTGGGCCCACAGCGGTGTGAACCTGGGGGGGGAGGGAGTGAGCAGTAGGACCACACGTTGAAACACGTGTAGCGCCGCCAGACTAGGCCGCAGTCAATCATCTAGCTCTCCGTCGCCAAACGAAGGATAAACTGTAGGTAGGGATGAACGAGACGATGGCGGCTCCATCTGGTATTCGCTGTCACAACGCAAGAGGCGATACAAGCCACTGATAATCCTACGATGTTCATCGCCAGCGAACCCTGACTTACGAAACACGCACCCAGACAATAAGATAGAGTACAGGGATTGGCAACAACATACTACCGTGGGCTTTGGAACGATCATTGCGGGTCTCCAACGTGTACCACCTCCGTTTTCCGACCCGTCTCAGAATCCGTCTGATTTGTTGTACCTACCAGGGTAAAGAGTATCGGGGCCATACCCCATGCGCCACCGCCAGTTAGATCGCGAACGCGGGGGGTACCCGGGTGCTCGACCTGGTTTCGCCTTGGACACCTGTGTGGCGTTTTGAGCTTTCGTGTACCATCGTTTTCCCTTTTGTCGATTAAAGAGGGTACAATACCAAGCAAATAAGTTCAGGATAGGGCCTCAATCAAGGCTATAGATTGGTCACATTTCACCCTATCCGCACTATTAATGCCACATTAAGATATCAGCCAATGTCATGGTTGGCATAGATGATAGTATGGATCGTTATTCGTTTCAAAAATGTTTCCGCCTTAGCGTTGTCAGTGCCATGACGGCGGTTCTTTTTTCGCGCTGGTTGTAATTGTAAATGGTATAGGAGAAGGTTGTATTGCAAGCCCTGACTCCCCAATGATTCAAGTTCACTATCTGGTGAGCGTCTGAACCACAGACCCATCAGACCCCGTCTCGTCGAGATTTCCCGTAACAGAGCAAGTAGGTGAAGTCAAGAATTAAGAAGGAGTGGTCAGCCTGAGTTTAGTATACCACCCTATTTTAGCGCCTTGGATTATGATAAATGAACTACTATAATGCTTACAGCGTCGATCAAACTTGAGTGGTTCCCTCGCAAACTTTTACAGCACGTAATGCTGTGGTGTGGGATTGACAGATAATTACCGGATAGTACCAATGAAGCTACTCTCGATTTAAGTCCCTCGGCCGGCAGTGAATCATTTGAAAAGAATCCTCAGTCCGACTCCCTGGTAAATAAAGAGATAGAGACGATGTGCACCATCTAAACCCAGCAAACCCCGCTCGTCGTGAAGTTGATTGGCCGATCCATCAAGAGACGAAATTTCAATTCATTTCGTTCTAGTTGTCTGTTACGCTACGTATCTGCTAATTGCGTGGGCAATCCAAAGACCTATCTATGCCAATTATGGCCATGTATGGCGTTGGTGCGGTTGCTGGCCTACAGAGTTATGTTTCAATCGATCTATATACGCCCAGGCCCCCATCCCACCAGATGAATCGCTACTCAGTAAGATGCCTTAGTCTTAACAACAAACAGCCGTTAATCACACCATAATCACGATTTGGTTCACTATCCGCTACCTTGACCCGAAAATAGCAAACAGCCCTCTCGCCAGTGGCCAGTCTGATCTATCCCATAGCTTAACTTAATGCCTATAGCTCTGTACAATATTACAAGAGTGGGCTGTGCGGGCGGTTTCATAAGTGAAGGTTGGTTCTGCAAACTGTTTTTGTTTACCGATCTCCTGGGCGCACACGGCTTTACCTGAGGGCCAATAGGCATCACTTTAATACCATACCCAACTAGCTTCGTGGGTGAATTGACATGGGGAACAATATATGGTGCACGGTTCAAATTAGCTGCCGCCTGTCTGCAACATTGCAAGTACACGCCTGAGAAACATTGTCCGATAAATCCAGCATGATTAGCTCATCGCCTACAATAAATGCTAGGCTGTGCCCCCCATCGCCAGTAGACCGAGTGTCCCATGTCAACGTACACGCAGACCGAGATTCAGCTCTTCACACCACGTATGGCGCTGACTAGGCCTCGATTTCCGCATCTGGGTATAGGGCCAGAATACCAACACCCCTATCCATTTGCTAGCTCACATTATTTAGACCGGAGCCTGCTAGATAGATACAATGTCACACTCCGCCAGGTGGACAGACATACTATCGTCGTCGCGATTGCTGGCGCTAGGCTGAAGATTGGATTTTGAAACCTTCGTAGTATAACGAGGTACATCAGTGAAGTCTCGCTATAGTAGGAAATCTGAGCTATCAAGAGTCGTTACCCACGAAGGCTAACTGGTTTGGGGCTGTGGAGTGGTTACCAGTAGGATAGCATCCGTTAAAATGTAATATCAAACGTAGAAAGTCAAGCCAGTTGTACATTACGGGGTGGTTGCCGAGGGTGCGGGAGCTGGTACTCAACCAAGTCCACCCCGACCCGTTTGCCAAAGGGCAGCGGGGTGTCTAAGAAGAGGGCGGAGGGAAACAGCACCCAGGGACGGCTAAAATATTAGGGAAGGGCCTACTGATCGAACGCAAGGGGAGGGTACTCGAATTGTCGGGTTAAGTACTGACCGAAAAAGGGACTGCGCCCCTCGGGGTCCTCGTTCCCTATATCGACCCCAGAACGAAAATAAGACGCGTCGAAGAAGTTCATCAGGGAGGGTTCCAGCACGGAGGAAGGGAAGGGTAGCTGGATGTAAAAAAAACAACAGCCAGTATGCGGAAGCCAGCGCTAGCAGAATTACCAGTTTCTATTGAAAGACTCAGGGATTCGAGTGGGAAACGGAGGAAGGGCGGAGAGTGGAGAGGGTGAAATACGCCACCCAAAGTGAGGTTGCCTCTCTAGCAGCCCTTAGCCGGTGATGGTGAGGTCTGCAGGTCGGCGCGGTCCGTTCTAGCCGTCCGTCACACGACCTTCGCCCTTCGGGCCCCCCTTGTTTAATGAGATAAGCTAACGTTCCTTTTGCTGGCCCCTCGCATTCACCAAACCGCTTCGCATAGGGGCGGCTCCCTTTCCTGGCCAGTTCATTAACGCAAGAGTTGCATGACCTGCCTCTCACCTTCCGAGCCCTGCCCTGCCTCGCTGTCTGGCTTGGCCTAGAATGGCAACGGTGGAGGTGGACTCATGTCGGGATATGCAGCGTGGAAGAGACGCGTCTTCGCACGGCGTGCTAATCTGAAGGGTCTGAGGGGAGGGTATGGGACTAACTTTTCAAATCACTGTCGAGTGAAAGACGTGGTAATGATGCCAGAAGAATCTGGCTATTATGTTGGTCACTCCCTGGCCCAAACCGGTATTGAAACCTGGTTTAACCTGGGGAAGGGGGGGGTTAAGCTGGTAATGAAGGGGGGGAGGTAATATGCATAGCCGGTCAAACGATGGAGATTATCATGGATAGGTCTGTCGGAATCGTCCTCTCTGCTGATTTCCTAACCCTTTAACGCCCAGGTAGCCCCACCAGCCCCTCTCGGCTACCACCAGCACCCCTGACCTAACGCTGCGCAAGACTTCTGCCTGACATGGCGGGCAGAGTAATCTGCTGGTGAGGCGTTTGTTTCATAGCCCCCTGCCAGTCAAAGATTCTTCCTCCCCCCCCTTCTCAAAATTGCTCTACACTGCTACTTTGGACCGTTGACCAATGTCACCATCAGGTGGTCGGCAGTGTCGTTAATTTTTAAGTGATTGAGTGCCCGTACCTGGCCCGCCCTCCTCCTCACCGCCACCCACTCGCACCTCCACCTGTGTGCAACCATGTGATCTGTACCTCCCTGCCCACCCCCTTCTTTAACCTTAGATTGTCGTCTTTCACAGGGTATATCGGTAAATTTCTTAACCGAGGAGGGCTATACCAGATCTTCCCTGCGTAGTACCTTTGAATCGGGAGGCCTTTCATCAAGTTGCCTCGACCCTCACCAGAATCTCAGTAGTGAGGTATTGGAAGTGAAGGAAAGTTGGGCTGCGCTGGTGCGGGTTGGCATTAGGCCCAGTGCAGCTGGGGGAAAGAGAGAGAAGGGGAGGAAATGGGTAGGTCATCTCCTACCGCAATACACGCACCCTCTGTTAATGCCGGTCTTAACTTGGATGGGGATATACCCCGCCCATCTTTATTGCCACCATATGGGTGGCCCCTCTTGCATCGGGTGCACCTGACTCCTGTTCCCATCTCCTGCCGAATTTCGTACCGGGCCATACCGTGCAGCCAGGCGCCGTTCTGATGTTCTGGTCACGTTCATGGTCCTGCAGCTTGCCCATTAGCTTTAGCGGGGCGAGTGGCGAAGGACAAGAGGAGGGGTGGCTTGCAGGCCGTTCTCTTTACGGAAAAATACAGGCAATGGCTCTGATTTATGTTAGAGCGGCAGGAGCCGAGACGCCCTACCAGGCTGGGTGCCAGTAGGGGCGCTCCTACGTGGCAAAGTGGGGACTGTCTGCAGCAACGACCACTGTCCATGCTCTGAAGCCTGCCTCATTTAGCCCGCGCGTCGCCACCCTCTGCCGAAAATCTGATCACACCTGAACTGCAGGCCGGATAGAGCTACCTGACCAGGCCCTGGCCTAGCCACTGGTGATTAATTACCTAGGAGGTACAAGTCAGATGCACCAAGGGGGGGAGATGTAGACTGCAGGGTCGGTCCGAGGGCCAGCCGCAGAATGGAATGTAGAGACAAGGAAAAGTGTCGAAAATGAGCGGGTGACGGTCCATGGGAAGGTGGGCAATGAAGGACGGAGTGCTCTGCTTCAATCGATTGGGTGATAAATTTGAGAGACATATGTGCGGGCTTCAAAACCAATTCCACGGACCGTTAGTGTGATATAGCGGCACAGAGAAGACCTGATCACGGGATGGAATAACTACAACTAGGCTACAGGCTCCAGATCAACTGAGCACGGGGAATGTCTAGAAGCATAATCGAGGGGGGGGGGGTCGTTTGCGGTTCCCGTGATCGCCATGGTGCGTCCTTCTCCCGGCAGAACGTCAATCAATGACCTTGATACCCACCAGTCTGACTCGGCCGAAGCTACTAAGGTATTCAAGGCCCCGGGGCGCTAAGGTTACCAGCCCAGAGAATGATTCTGACCCGCTGTGGTAAAGTACACTTAACGAATAGCGGAGGGAAGGTGACGAGTCCCTTTCCGCTTATCCGTTGCGCAGCGTATCAGTCGCTTGTTGCATTCTCTAGCCGCCTCGCCTTCGCTCCTAACCGTACGATGCGGCGCCGACCTTCGCGTTACTCTAGACGGATAGTTCCTTCCGCCCCCCCTTAGAGCTAGTCAGTTGACCCACACACCCGACACCACTATTCAGTACCAACCTACCCTCTACCCTATTGCATATCCTCTGCAGGCCATGCCCCTGTAGCCATTTCCGTTCGTTCGACCGCTTTGTTGTGTCACGCGGTCTTTCCATCTCCCTCCCCCTTTCTCGTTGACCTCTCACGCCCTAGTTTGGTAAGAAGTTGCCCGTTTAAACTAACTTTCCGGCCCGTTAATCAGTACCTAGTTAGGATGTATCTCTAGCGCTAAGCTCGGTACCTCATAGCTCCTGATTGATGAGGTTTGTATAAAGAAGTGGAGCACTATTGGTACCCAAATGGTCCGAGGATGTGGAAGGCGGGGACCAGATTAGGGGGAGGGGAACATGACTCAGAATCTACCAACAGACGGGGGCCCTTAACCGCCGCCTTCAGCCTCTCTCCCCAGATACCATTACATCAATGGTCGTATTTGTATGACTGAGGTTTACTAACAGGTCCTTCTTTTATTTCGGGGGGAGGTGTATCATAAGCTGAGGAGTGTTCACGGCTGTGTATCCCTTTGATCGAGTCCCCCCGGCTATTAGTCGCTTTATACCTTGATATTACCGACGCACATTCCGGGGCCGGAGTCACACGTCGGGCGTCGGTTGTTTGGTGCAAGGCTGCTCACTTGCATCAGGTTTGATCCCACTCTTCTACCATCCCTGGAATTTGCCAGACAAATACAGAGTTTAGTTGTTGACAAAACGTAAAAGGTCAAATTACGTCTTTTTCAGTTGGTGAAACTTGTATAACGGTTTGCGGTGCTCCAAGTTGACTGGCAACGTAGATAAAGGTATGAATCAGCTGCTCAGCCGCGTCTAACGTGGCGTGGGTATCCTGGGAGCCTAGCCAGTCCAGTCTACATGATGGACTACGTTTTTCCAAGTAGTCGGTTTTCGCCTCCTTAAATGTCCAACTCAGAATACTCAGGCTGCCGCTGTAGAGTAATCCTAAAACGCAGCTTAGAACGGCTTGTTGCACATGTAGCACTCACGCTGCTTATCCAATGGGGGGGGCACCACAGTAATTATGGACCCCAATTTACCAAAAATCGAGCTATTTAATATTCAAGCTATTAGCCTATGGCGAATGAGGCCGCAATAGAGCTAATGACTTCCAAGCGTACTAATGTTTGATGGCAGTTGACAATTCCCCACGGCATCCAGGCGTGGCCAAGAAGGTCGAGATTGACCGTATAGGGCAAGGCGAGCAGTAGGTAATGTGCCGTTCACAACTACTCCTGTGGTAGATCTCTCTACTCGCAAGAATGGATTTGGGGAGATATCGCATGGCAGCCATTTGGCGATGCTGTATGGTCTACGCTAAAGACACGACTTTACCAGTTAATTGGTAGAGGTTAGTCTCCCCCGCCTTTCAACCATGCTACGTGGCCAACGTGCGACTACTTAGACCATGCTGTGTTTTGACGAAATAAGTAAAGATGCGATATAGGAGGTGCTAACCATCACTTTCCCCTCTTGGCTGGGATGGGCCCTCAGCGGTGGAAAAGCCCACCTCGACGTCGCCGAGTAATGCCATGTTCGTAATGTGGAGCTAATTGGAGCAATCAGGCATCGTACTGAATCCCCTTAGTGGGGCGATAAGGTAGTACGCGCGGACAAGCTGTAAGGCTCAGTGCATTCTGGGGGCGCTACCCTTTACAGTTTGGCTAAAAATGGTGGGTTAGATTCGAGGGCGGGGCACGCCCGTTCTAATCTGCAACGAGCTATAAAAAGTCAAATGGACCTTCACAATACCAGAGCCTGAAAGTCCGATGCGGTGTCGCCTGGCTTCCACTAGGATTAGGGCGCTTCCCTGCATGTTTAGGAGGAGATGAAGGTCATAATTTCCGGATGCTTTTGCAAGGTCAAGCTGAACATAGGTAAGCCAATCACATGCGAACCGCTTACTGACCATGGATAGATGCTGCAGTACAGTAAGATCATTTGAACCCAACTATTACCAAGAGGTTAAGTGGATCATAGATGTCTACACGGGCAAAGGCGGAGCAATTCGTCAATATTATTTAAGCACGGTCATCCCATGGTATACCTTGTAAGCAGCTGCCTAAGCATGAGGTTTGAACCATGACGGGTTGGATCGGGAGAATCCCAGCTTCCAATAAAGCAAGGGAGTTGAGTAGCAACGCATGTCATTCAGCGGCGTCTCTTTAGAAGAGGGTACGCAAGCCGCTTATAAATGACCCAGACCAAGTCCGGTCTTGGATAAAATTAATATTACAATCTGGGCAGTCGACTCCCACGGATAATCCAACATTCACATATAGCTGTGGGTAAACTGCAATGTTCATTATGTACCTCCCCAAGTCGCTACCCCACTTTCGGACAAACGCGTCGCTTGGAAGATCCGCCAACGGCAGTTAGTAGACATTGGGGTTGCAATTCGTTGCGAACTGGGGAAGTTCAGGCTCAAATATCGCCGCCAATAGTGACCCTCGTAATAACCAAGAAGCTGGAGTACCCCCGCCCCTTTTTACAGAAAGCACCCTCGGCCGCGCCCAACGGGGGACGTGACGGTCATGAGATAGTTTGATATGGCCGTAGTCTTTTTTTTCGGTAGGGAGAGGAGTGGCTCGGTTATTTTCACCATATACCGACCCTAATTTCCTCAATATGACCATCTACTCCAGACATTGAATAGTATAGGTAATGTTTATCGTAAATGCAATATTCTTAACCCTTGGAGGACCGATGGAAGCCAGGAAAGGTGTTAGACATTGACCCTGGACAGCAGTTTTTGACCCTAGCAGCAGCTTGGATTTCCGGGCTGATATCACAGGCCCTGGCATACTCGTATGCGTTTAGCGCTTGATTGTATCAGTGGAATAGCGGTGCGCTCACTCTCCCCCTTCCTATGGGCTTTTAAGTCAATGTTTGTACTTGATGCGGTGGAAATATGCTGGTTGACGTACGATGTGGTAGGGGAGAGAAGGGGGCACTTTACAGTAAGCAATCTGATCACCACCATCTGTACCAATTAGCTTACCAATCCGTGCTCGGAAGAACTCGTAAAATTCAACCGGCCGCCTAGGTCACGAACTGCGCTGATTAACTGCATGTTGGGGCACGTTTTACTATCTACCGCTTTGGTCGATAGGAAGGTTTTAAATATATAGGCCATTTCCACTAGTACAACGTTTTGCCTGACGACCAACAAAGCGTACCCTCTCAGGGTTTCGATGAGGCTGATCACCTGGCCTAGAATACGATTACGTTCCTGCCGTCTCGCTCTCGGATCGGTTCAATAAAATAGTATAGTTGTGAGGTGTCCTATCTGCTTCGGGGAGTTTGGGTGGCAAGGTGTGGTGGGCCTGATTTCCGTCGCCAGATACACATTGGGTGTTCAGTCACACCTCGGGGCTGACTTACCTAGTTAACTGGAGAAGAGGCCGGGGTTCGTGGTCTAGCTGCCGTTGTCTGGCCAGGATCTCGCTTATCTGGTCGCAAAGGGAAGACTCTTGGCAAAGAGTGGAAGCAGGGTGGGGCTACGGGTAAGGGGCTATAATTACCTCGCCGGGTAGTAGACACCTCCCTCAGGATCAGTCTGGATGTGCGGGGCGCAGGGGAGGGGGAGCGCCGTGGTCGTGGAGCTGATGAGGGCATCAGCGATGGGCGTATTCCCCGGCGCGGTTAAGCGTGTCCAGGTAGGCGCACGCCTGGGCAGCAGGGTGGGTTGCAGCTTTCCCCCTGGCGTGGTTTGCTACCCCCGCACACTGGACAGGCAGCGCCAACGTGGCCCGGGTGATTCGTCGATGCGTCTATCGAGCCTAGGCTCGCATTAATGCCCCGCACGGCTGATCACTCCTTACTTCGCTAGTTCACTCTCCGACCCACCTTGGCTGAAGTTGGACGAGTTAATGTGTGGTCTCACCATCAGAGCCCCCTAATACCCCCCGTCCGCGCATCCACCCTGGGCACTCAGTGGGGGAGGTCGATTCCCCCCTCGCCTTTCACCCGCGCTTCCTGCTCACCATCAGCCACCTCTTCAGAGCCACGCCGCGCAAACCGTCTCGATCTGCGACCTTCCCCATCCCCACTCGCCCGCTTATCCTCCCACTCGTACTGCCCCGGGCCCGTCCAGGGTGTATAACAGTTCCTTACTCCCCTCTTAGCCGCTCGCTTCACACTTGTCTGCTTCGTTTTCCCTCCCCTTTCGCCTTGTCCACTTCGCATCTCCGGATCCATCTCGACGGTAAGGCAATTAGCATGGCTAAGACCGTGCTCATCTCGTATGCCCTTTCCACCTGGCTGGCTGACGGCGCGTATGGTCACTACCAGCTTCGGCCCCCTTGCCCTGATGACCCTGGCGATCGCCGGCCACTTGAGCCCGACAGGTAGCACATAGCAGTTGAGGAAAGGAGAAGCCCTCGGCGCTTATCGCCCTCCAGCCCCAGCTCGCCTGGGCGAGCGCTCTTGGTTAGCGTGGCGGGCCAGAGCGTCACTGTTGTTTACCTAAGCTCGTGCCACTGAACTTTGTCTCTCCGTTTGCTTGAGGTCGCCCCTTGGGCTACTCGATGCTAATACCTAACGCGCTAGCTCTACCTTCACCCTCGTGTTACGCACTATGGCTAACCCCTGCTTCGTCCTCCGCTCGCCGAATGTCTACCACTGACTCCCGTTTTCGCAATATTATATCTGAACCTACGTGCTGTACTCCGCCCACCCAGCCGTCCCGGTTTCTTTTAGCTTCCGTCAATCGCTCTCTCGCCACTATTTAATTCCTCTCGCCACTTCTCCCCATAAGCATCATGGCCCCTGCCGCCGCAGTAAGTCCCCCCTACCTAACCGCAGACTATGCAGTTAGCGCCGCTGTGCGACCTCCCCCCCCCCACGTTTGATTTTATTTTTACTTCTTTCTTGCAAGCAGCTCATTGAGCCTCAGGAGTTTCCAGGCAGCCTACTGGCCTTTTCATCCTCAGCGTCCGTGCGAACCCTCTGGCCACCCATAAACCTTGGCTTAGAACCCCGCGGATGCACCGAACTTTACCCCGTGGGCCAGCTCATCCGTCGCTTCGGCCTCCCTCGCCCCGCATCCTAATTCCTGCTCCTCTCCTATGCCCTGCCGCTCATCTGGCGCGCTGACCATCCCCTACATCTGATGTGTGCATTGTCTAATTGACCATCTTGAATTCCCATCCTTACCCTTTTCCTCTTTTTTTTTCAACGCTGCTCTACCCGACCATGTTTGGCTATTCGTCTGCCCACGCCTCTCCTTCCTCTGGCACTAACAAGTTCCAAGGTTACGCCTCCCAACAGACCCGCCCCGGTAGCCACAGATGGAAGAATGCTAAGAAAGGCCTGCAGTTCACTGTCATGACGGTTGGTAAGTGCCCCCGACAAACCAGCGGTATTAACGGGGAGAAACCCTACAGACACGCTCCTTTTAGCAGCTCTCCGCCAACCGTATTTAACCTACTGTCTCTATATAACGCCTCCTCTTAATATCCCAGGCTGCCCCGGTCTAGGCCGTACCACCTTCATCAACACATTGTGTGAGAAACAAGTGCTGCCCTCCGTTGAAATTGGCAACCCCGAGACTGCCCACGAGGTACAGCCCATGACCTTCAAGCCCTACAACGTCGAGATGGAGGAGGACGGTATCAAGATCTCCTTCACCGTCATCGATACGCCCGGCTTCGGCAATGGTATTAACAACGAGGAGCACTTCAAGCAGATCGTCCACTATCTGGAGACCCGCTACGAGGAGACACTGGCCGAGGAGACCCGTATTAAGCGTAACCCCAAGTTCAAGGACAACCGCGTGCACGCCTTGCTTTACTTTATCACCCCCACCGGGCACGGCCTGCGCGAGCTCGACATTAAGCTCATGAAGCGCGTCGGCAACCGTGTCAACGTGATCCCTATTGTCGCCAAGTCTGATTCGTTGACCGTGGACGAGCTGAATGCCTTCAAGAAGCGCGTCATGGAGGACATTGACAACTTCCGCATCCCCATCTACAACTTTCCCTACGACGCCGAGGAGGACGATGAGGAGACTGTCGAGGAGAACCGGGAACTTCGCCAGCTGCTGCCTTTCGCCATCGTCGGGAGCGAGGAGGAACTGGTCGACCAGGAAGGGTCCGTGGTTCGTGTGCGTACCTACCCATGGGGCCGCGTCGAAGTGGACAATACCGAACATTGCGATTTTGCTCGCCTCCGGTTCATGTTGCTTAACTCGCACCTCTCGGACCTGAAGGAGATCACCCACGATATTCTGTATGAGAACTACCGTACAGAAAAGCTATCTGACGAGAACACGGGCGAGAGTGGTGTCCCCGTCGAGGCCCAGTAAGCGCTCGCCTCCTCCTGCAGCTCGCTAGCCGATCCGGCCCGCTGGGTCCCTATACCCACTCACCACACCATTCTATACGCCCAAGCGGCCAAGCTCCAAATACTTGTGGCCCATCCCGCCTCTTTACTTACCCCGCCAGCGGCGCCCCCCCCCCATCATTATCCATCTACTACATGTCTCACACGACGCGTTGGATTCCTGTGGTTGCCATCCCGCAGCCGACTGTCCCCCTTCCCATTCGCTGATGCCCTCGATCTTTTTAACGTTTCTCTTTTTTCATTTTACTTGCCAATTCTACATTCTAATGTTCCCCTTCTCGTCGGACCTTAACCGGGTGTTTACTAAACAGCCAAGTCACGTCAAGGGTATTCCTTCCATCTGGAAGCTGATCGGCCAAAAGCGGGTTCGAGCTGCGGTGTGTTCCACGTCGCTATTAATAGTTCCGTCACCCCCACCGCCATTTGGCTGCAGAATTCTAGGTACTAGTAATGGTTGCGTTGATGAGAGTCCCTTGCTCAGTGGCCCATGGTGTGTGCTCCACGCTAAGATGGTTGAAATCAACATTACCCAATTAGTAATCATTATATCGCCTTCAGTGGGCCCAACTATACCTCTCAAGCCTGCATACTTCCACTATACGAGCTGCCACCCACTGGACAATAAGCTGTCTGGAAGAGTCCAACCTCATCAGCTTTTCTCCGTATTGTTTAAAGTTAAATGTTGGTGTTGATCCCATTGATCGTACATGGTCTCGGCGTATTATTGAGGCACCAGGCGGTTATATTTTGTCGGCTGGGAGAGTGTGGTGATTTCTTACATCCATTGTCTGGTTCCAAGGAGCTCGAGCGTTTCTGGGGGGGATGTACATATATCCGATCTCTCCTGGGCTTTTTTTCGTTAGCGTGTGAATAGTAAATGATACACAGTGTGGCTTGGGTGAGGATTGTCTCCCTCTTCTCTTTCTAAATGGTAGGCCACCAGCGGGCCAACTTAAGTACCTGGTGACCATGAGGTCGCCGGCATGAGGTGGGCGGCTGCTGCCCATATATAGACCTACTATGGCCGCCCGACGGTCTACTCGGTCAAAGCACCCAACTTCCATCTTACACCATTATATACATAACCACCCAACGCCTTGTTAGATTGCTTATTTCACACTTCACTTGACTGCACTTTGTATTACCCGTGTTGTATGCCAACGTTACGTTCTAGCAAGATTATCGCCTAGCTATTGGTCCAACTTTCGCCATGAAGTTCCAGGTAATATAATTGACGCCCACATGGCCAACGCGACAAAATAATGTCGTACAGCAGTGCATGGTGGTTACAGGGACCAAGGCTCCTGTTCTAACGGCCTTTATTAATATTATTTTTGCATGTTCAGTAAACCCAACCCCACATTGATGTCCCCGCCCCTACTAATTGACTCACCTGACTTTTCCGCTGCCCCTCTCTCACACATACTTGGTCATATCTTGTTTGACACGCAGCAGAGCCTCCTCAGATGCATTGCCGTATTCATGGCTATTTGTGTCGGCTGCACCCGTGCTTCCATCCCTAGGGCCAAAGGTTCTGATGTGAAAACTCTCACAGCCAGCCAAACTTCCGTCCTGCAGACATTTGCATTGTAAGCTCTATGATAGCCGGTGGTGCGTACTAGCTCACGGGTTACCAACTCCTTAATTATGCATCCGAGGCGACCAATTAGACGTACATCGACAACGTGGTCTCCCGAGGTGCAGCTAGACGAGCCGAGCGAATCAACCTGGTCGTTAAACTAACCTTCATTACCTCCGCTCTATACCCTGTACCGACATACTTCACCCGTGCTTCTGGCTGCCTCTTAGCTACGCCTTGGCCTCATACCAGGATGTGACGGATTGGGGCTGCTCGGCCTGCATTAACGAGACTAAAGGCACGAGTTTCGTTTCACAATTTAACTCCTCGACGGAAGGTGTCCACTGGTACCTGGCCGTCCACCCGACTACCCATACCATCATTTTGTCCTTTGAGGGTACCACCAGTGAACGCGTGATGACCTACTTTAAGGACATACAGATCACGCGGACGCCGTGGCCACCGGGGGTGGATGATTCCTCAGTGCATAATGGATTCCTCGAGTCCATGATAGCGGGGGCGCCCGGAGCGATGGTTGCCTTGGAGAAGCAATGGGCCAAGACGCCCAATTACCGCCTTGCGATTACGGGTCATTCCCTGGGCGCCGCGCAAGCCGTCTTGTTTGTTACCTACCTAGCCGTTCGCCGGCGCCAGTGGTTGGTGAACACCACTGTCTATACGTACGGTCAGCCTCGGGTGGGTAACGCTGCGTTCGCCGCCTACTACCAGAGCCTGGGGGTACCCACCACGCGTGTGGTAAATCAGCACGACGTGGTCCCCCGAATGCCAACGCGAGCCTGGGGATTTGCCCACCACGGCAATGAGGTATGGATCCGGCCCGACGATAGCGCCGTCGTTATATGTCCGTCCATGGGCGTTGAGGAGAATCCACAGTGCAGCGTCAGCCTGTCGTGGCATGAGCTAAACGTTGCCGATCACCGTCAGTACTTTGACGCCCGTACGTGAGTTGTAGACGGTAACAGCATCCAACGTTCATTGTCTGTATATACAATTTAAGTTCATCCAAACACTACTTAGCGAGTTTTCTTCACTCAATGTCGCCTTTTAATTGTGCAGTACAAATGGGTACGCGGTATATTGCGGCCCGCATCGGTTCCATTGTAAATTTATAAAACTCAGACTTGGTACGATAAGTTCAAAAAATAATGAGGTACAGGCAGCCGAGGTCCATCGATGGTACGAGGGTGGTCATCATATCTATCACATGGTATGTCGTCGTTCCAGTTGTTCAATATGGGAATCAAAGGTTGGGTAAAAATCGGTACTATATAGTGCCTTTACAGGGGATCAGAGTTGCTAGGTTAAGTTTGATATGTCTGGAATGAGCCGCATACTGTATACACCTTCCCCGTTTAGCGGAGAGACCTTAACTGCGTAATGAAGAAAATAGGATATATATATATATAGGTGCTACCAAATATCGTGAGGATTTTAAGTAAGAGGTCTCAGATCGCAGTATTCCAGATGAAAGCTAAGAGAGTCAACAATGACAAATCGATTGGCATAAACCACTCCAGGATCAAACTATTTTTGACTTCGCAGCTTGCTTTTTCAACCATCCATTATGTTGCTTTTTAAAGTCCCCCTCCCTCACTCCACCCAAGTTAACCAGGCGTGATGTATGGGCCCTTATATATAATTACTATCTGGAGGGCTGCAAGGCAGGTGCTATTCTAAATGTTTTGACTTCCACACTGGGCTCAGCTGCCCCTAGCCACTCCACCTTCTACAGGTGGCTGGCCCGCTTTCGCACAGGCCATCACTCTTTTGCAGATGACCCTTATTCTGGCCGCCCATCAGATGATATCGGTGGATATTAGGGGGACGTGATCCTGAAACGGCTAAAAGAAGACCCCCGATTGACTGCTGAGCAGCTGGCCCGAACCTGCCATACTTCCCCTAGTACCATGTGCAATGTCCTGCATAGGGACCTGGGACTATGTAACTATTTTAATTGCTGGATCCTCCACAACCTCACCAATGGCCAGCACCACAAGTGAGTACGTTTTTCCACTGAGTTACTGGAGAAATTTGATGGGGTCAGTGACTACCTGCTGGACTCCTTCGTCACAGGTGACGAGACTTGCGTGTACCTTTATGATCCCCCCTGCTGGCTCTAGTCGCTAGAGATGGTGTCCTAAAGGTGGCCCTGTCCCAACTGAGACCCACTGAGGCCATACCCCACCCAAGGTGATGCTGGCCATTTATTTTTCACCAGGCGTGGCATATTACACCTAAGTGTCAAGCCCCCTGGTGTCCAGGTCTCCACCGAACTCTATGTAGAGTATGGGCTGGAGTCCGTGGTCCAGGCCTGGGCGGAGGCACGTGGAAGTCTGGACCATCACCCCCTGCGGCATTACCATGATAATGCACCACCACATTGCGCTGTAGCTACGCATACTTACATATCCGCCTCTTCACGCTTACTTCTTTAGGCCCCTCCCTACAGCCTTGGCCTGGTCCCCCGCGACTTCTGGCTGTTCAGGAATGTCAAAAAGTGGCTGAGGGGCAAGAAGCTCAGCACAGTGGAGGCGGTCATGGACGCCTGGCAATCGGAGCTAACCAGGTTCCATTCAAATGACTCTAGAACCTGCTATGCTAGCGGGATAGGAAGGGCTCGTCGAGTAGTACAGAGTAATGGCAACTATATTGAATATAAACGATTTAATTTTGAGGAAACCTAAATTTTATGCGGTACCTATGCTGCAAAGGAATGAGTTTTCGACACTCAGCTGTGAAGCCAACTCAGTGCAAGTTGCAAACTTTGGAGTCATTGCGGGAAGAGAATCAGGGGAGGCCCATAGACGATGATGCACACATACCGTACGGTCACTACAGGCAGCCCAAATTGTTAAGCAGGCAAAACAGCAGCTTTACATCTCACTAAGTGAATGGTGACCTGGGGTGCAAACGGGACTAGAGATCTTTGGTATCGCATTGGCTGTGGATGCTGCCGGTACTACACTGCAGAATGGAAGCGGGTAAAACAATAGCTGTTGCTGCGCGAGACTTCCACCCTAGGTCCCAGTGTTGCCCGTCTGTCCCCTTATTTCCCCGCCATTTCTCTTTATAATGGTGGGTGGGAAGGCGTGCTGCACCGGTTGTCACAGGTGGTTGCGGTCCATCCACTCTATTCGAACATCGGGTAGGTCCTATCGAAGAGCCCAACTTGATGTCCTACCGACACCTGGTCATTGGGGGGAGGAAGGCGGCATTCTGCTTTGGATTTGGAGTTCGGCTACTCGAACTGTAGTATGCGGAAATTGGGCCTATCGACACAAAGACCGCGCGGCGCACCCTTTGTGTCAATAGGCCCAATTATATCCCCTTCTTCTCCTTTCCCGTTGCCGATCAAAGGAGAGAAAAAGGTTGTAGTGACACGGATACGTAAAATATGAGTGTACTGTTGATCATATATTCCGATAAACGTTGCTTTGTACATGCAACAACCGTCTTTGCTCTGCGCATGCGGTGGTCTTTAGTCGTATTACGAAGAAGACGACACTCTCAGCCTTTGCGTTGGGGGTGTAGCCATCGCAATTGTCCGATAGGTCGTGGTTAAAAAATATTGGCAGATTGTGACCCTCCCCTAGTTGTAAAGCTTACCAGTGAGCATGCAGTGTTCGCCCCTTTGGCGGTAGGATAAGATGCACCTTATCGCCAAGCCGTCATAATCGATAGGAAATTCTGTTCGGTACCATCTGCCCACTAGGATGGCGTCGAGCTTCAAACTGATGACGATAGTTCATGGTGACGCCCACTTGCGCTAAGTTACACAAATGCCATATGTAACTGCACATTGCAGTCCATAACTATGGTATTGAATAATAACAGGGTGAGCATAGGGCTTGGTCCGTGCTAGACGCCTCGTTTGTCATACGTATTTTTTTAGGACAGTGGTTCCCTAGTCGACGCCACAAAGTAACGAGTGGCTTTTCGATAAGGTCGAGGTGTTGAAGGTGTCTGCGGAAGAGTGGTTGGAACCGGTGTAGAGGAGTTGATCGGGTACGGAGCTCAAGAGAAGGTGTAGGAGGGATAGGTGGAGGTGAGGGGGAGGGAAGGGACTAAAGTAAAAGTCATTTTATGAGCTTTGAAGTCCCAACCTATGGTTCCGGGCACCCTCTTGCAAACCGGTGGGTACATCCTACGTTTGCATGATCAAGCGACAGGCCTTTCTCCCCCCTTCCGTTACGAAGGGCAGCCCACCGTTGCTATCGGCGGACAGTCATCGTCATCTCGCCACACCCATTGATCTACGAATCTACTATTTCACCTATGGTAACCTCAGCAGCCAGTTACGGTACGGGCCGAATCCTATCGCCCACACATCCGGCCATTATCTCGGTAAGCACCGCCAGGTAGAAAACCGTCCCCGGTTGCAGAGCTCATGAGCGGTATTCCTCATGCCGATAGTTTCGGTAAGAGGGAATGATGCCTGTACTGTTAATATAGCCAATCGGATAGAGCATGTCATGCCAAAATTACTTCACTGCTAGACCTTCGTGCAGAATACGCAGGGGTTGGCTTCAATATTTAGTTAATGTTATTAGTAGCCAATTACTGCATGTAGTAGTAGTAGTAGCGAGTATAGTGCCGTTGAGCTTAATTGAAATGTCCACGGTGGGTCGGTTGGATGAGGCTTGGCAGGAGTGGACATAGTCGTCGGCCTGAGTCCAGCCCCAACGGCACCGACGTTCCGTGGGCCCCGGTCGAATTTAACCGATTTATAGAGAGAGGGAGAGATAGAGAGCAGCGCCAGGCGAAATGACTTCAAGTCAGCACCCGGACCGCCTTCCATCCCGAGTCCCCTTCCCCTTTCCAATAAATCCTACGAAGTATGGCAAGGGATGGTGCTAAAGCACCACACTGGCCTAGTAGGCACACTCTGTCCCATGGCCGTGTAAGCCAAGAGGGGACTATAGGTTTGCTTGGTGTTTGCCTATCTCGCAAATTTACCGCCACCGTTAACTTTGGCTAAGAGTCGCTTGTGGGTGAATTGGACGGTCACATCCTGGCGAGGGTGGTCGTAGTGGTTGACGCCCGTTGGGCGAGCGGATGGGAACATACACGCATAGCGTCTGGTCTACAATAAAAGAGCCGAGATGGAGTGCTTTCGCCGGGATGTGGGAGGTAACGATTCAGAGGGGAAATGTCGCCACGGGAGGACCGGCTGATGGTGGCGAGCAATATGGGTCCACCGTGAATTCTAATTGTGCACGGGTCCTCCGACGTCCTTTGTACCAGTGACCTCAGGGCCTGGTACTCTCCTTTCCCCCTTGTTTTACCTTCCTTCTCCTCTTATTTTCTCGCTGTCGATCTGATAGCACGGGCCGCCGGCTCGAAAAAAATAGAAATGATGGTTATTCACTGGGGTGGTGGCCCCTCCCCGTAGTCTGCGGCCTAATCGTAGAGGCCACCGTAGTCCGGCCACATGAATATTTAAACCCGACGTTGCCCTACCTTCAACAGCATCACCATCAACCACTGCCCTCACCACCCTCGCTATAACGTTGTCTACTTTCCTACCGAGTTACCCGATTCTTGTGGCCCCACCTCACGACTTAAGCAACCTCGTCCGATATGCGTCTTCTTTCCGCCTTCGCCGTCGCCACCGTGGCCGTCTCTATGCTGTTGGCCCCCAACTTAGCCAGCGCCAGCCCGTCCAACGCCGTCGTGCACCAGGGTACCGAGCAGCACCTCCAGCGCCGTTTCTTCACTAGTGAGCAAGAGAAACAGCGCAAAAAGGAGTATCGTGATGCAAAAGACGCTTACAAACAGCGTGGGGAGATGACGCCTGAGGCGAAGAAGGAAGTCAAGGATGATCTAGACCTCAAGAAACACTGGGTGGACCCCAACTTCCTCCGCAAAGCGAAGCTCCACTACTCCAAAAAGCTGGCGGAGGATTCCAAGAAATCTGGCAAGAGCCCCAACGCGTTCAGCAAGTTCTTCGCCTACAGTGACGACGAGCTAAACAAGATCAACGGGATGGTGCAGAAGGGTGACGAGTTTAAGCCGAGCATTCTCAATCCTGCGCGCTACGCTTACAAGGCACTCGGCGCCGCCAAGGTGATCCCTGGTAAGCCTACGGCTACCACTGCCGCCTAAGGTACTGTACTTGGTCGCAGGGCTTCACTTGCGTTGGCGTCTATTCTTTGGGGCACCCCGGGCCTTTTTTCTCTAGCCACTATCCGCTGGCTACCGTACCATTTCACCTCGACGTCCGGCTTTCGTTTTTCAGTGTATATATGAGAAGCTGCCTTTTAACAGCACTTTGGCAGCCAGTATTTTGCGATGATGTAGCTCAGCTCCTAGCATCTTGTTTATTTCTGCTCGCTTACTATTTTTTCACTACCCCTCTTTTCGTATAACGATATTTTTTGCCCCTCCTCGTCGATGGCAACCGCTACCTCCGGTTAACTTTGACTCTACTGTCTTTCTGAAAGGTTGAAAGGAGCGCAGGTACTCCCATATCTGCAAATTCTCTCGATGGGCACTTTGGTCACCCATATCGCGCAAGCATTTCTGCTTTCCTGATAGTGTTTCAAATAAAAGGTACCCTATGTATACTGAAGCCAATTTAAGCAACTTCAATATTAAGCTAGAGGAAACCAATCATTGTCTTGTAGTTGAACCCTATATAGAATTGGGATTTAGAAATCGTTTAGTGTACCATCTTTTAGACTTGAACCATGGACTCGCAGAACAGCTTTGATTTATCCTATCCCACTATACACAAAAGTCAAGCTCCCCGCCCAAACCCAACATATATTTCCAAGAAGATTGCACCGGGCTTCATTGCGACTTGTACTTCCAAGGTCATAAGGACTGGGAACTCCGCGCTCTACTCTCGTTTTCTCCGCCGTCAGGTACTCATAGTTGACCCGATTTCATACGGGATATTACAAATCTAACGTCGACCTCTATGGTTTGGTCACTCCTTCGACTATGCTGATGGCATTGATGGGGGGGTGTAGCCTATTCCCTGCCGGTGGAAAGCGCCAACCTAATCAATCATCAATTCTAGCCGACTATACTTCGCCCACTGGCTATGGGCCGTCTTGCACAGAGAACTGGGATTGTACAATTATGGTCGACCGCTGAAACTCTCTAGCGCCTCAACAACGACTAGTGCCATCGGTAAAACCTTCAGACCGCTTATATCTCAAACGGCCTTACCGCGAGTAATTCCTTCCTGCTGGACGCCATAGTAATGGTGGAGACGATCCGACCGTTATTTTACAGCTCACCAATGGGCACCAGTGACCGGACTGGTGGGACTGGAAAGAATGGTCTGACATCCATCTCGTCAGACTGATATCGCTGGGAAATTGAAGGCCTCCAGGTGCTACCTTAATCAATCTAAGCTTCATTTTGCTACCTGCGTTTAAAGAGCTCCCGGAGTATTTCAGACGGATGCGCATTACCCGTAATACGAGTTGGAAAAAAAATTACTCCTTGAAATAGAACTACCATGTGCATACACACTCGCCTTGAAGACGGATGATTTTCATACCGCACATAAAATGAGATGCACACTTTATAGCATAGTTGCCACAGGGTAGGGCGACGACGGCGGTTCGAGGAGAGACCAGCGAGCGCACGCAGCGGATAGGTGCGGAGCAGATAGCTCAATATGGAATATAGTCAACTAGTCATGGGTGAATGGCCAAATAACCTAATTGTTGGGTAAGTATGTGGCATGGAGAATGCGAGCGATTGAAAGAAGGTAGCCAACAGCGATACGGAAAAGGTTGGCCAACCACACTAAGCGAAGAAAAAGGCATATAAGGGCACCGTGTCAATGTGCAGACAGCAATGATGGCGGCCGGTATGTCCAACCAGACAGGCCAATCAACGTGCAATGTGGCAGTTCATTGATGACAAGTCACTGCCAATGGCACGTTGACCTGGCTTCGACTCCTTCACTGTACCTAGACCATACATGAGTGCAGCCTCTCTGAGGCCTTACTGCTGGTGAGTTCAAAGTAGGCCTCGGCCCTCTCCCCCTCTCGTTTTCTTTGTTCCTCTCCTCTCCCCTTCTCCCCCTCCTTCCCTTCTCTCCTGTATCTTCGCGGTTTGATAGTTGACGCGAGTCTCGACTCGAAAATAAAATACAATGTGAGCTGGGTCTATGACCCTGGGGGTAAACTGGGGCCCAGCCTCTCAGGCCGGCCTGGCTCGGCTTCATAGCTATTTAATCTCATCGCCACCCAGCCTTCTGTGCGTCATTCATTGCTCTTCACCTTGGCAGCTTAAACCATACCGCCCCTTTTACTTTACCTACCTATTCGAGCAATTCTATTTACCCTTTCCTAAAGCCCTTCGAACCATCCCCCCTCTCCACTCCCGACCTAACTCCTCCCTCCTCATGCGTCTCATTTCGTTCTACGTCACCACCGCGGCCTTCGCCTTTCTACTGGCCCCCATTTGGGCCACCAACACGTCGTTGGCCGTCACCGTGCGCCGCGATACTCAACAACTGTTTCGCCGTGATGCTTCGTCGGACCGTACCTCTAAAAGGGAACTGCGTAGGAAATTATCCAATGAGGCATTGGAAAATGTCGAGGAAGCGAGGATGAACTATGAGAAAGTGAAGAAAGCAGGCGAGGATGCAACCTTTTCCCGAAAAATGATGGAGGCCATGAAACATGATTACAAGTGGAAGAGGAAGTGGCAGTCCCCCAGCGTTTGGCGCAAGGCGAGACTCCACCTCACTTACGAGCTTGCCAAAAAGTCTGGTGCCACTCGTAAGCGAATCCATCCGCTCAAGCGGCTATTGTCTTACGGAGAGAGTACCATGAAAGAGATTGAATCGCTACCGAAAGAGAAAGGCGAGTTTGAATTAAGCAAAGGTAGTCCCGTGCGCGCCCTTATCAATAAATTTGTCGGTAGAAAGGTGGCGCCCAAAAGGTTTGGACCCAGTACTTCTGCCAGGTCCGCCAACCTGAAGAAGACCTCCACCGTCTAAGACCACTGTACACGCTCATCGGGTTGCATGTGGGTTAGACTCAATCCGTTCGGAGTTTTTACTTTTTTTTTTGTGGCTTTCCATCAATGGCAATTCTACCTCCCTCTCTTGTATTTTATTCAATGAAAAATATAATGTGCTCAACCTCAATGGCATCATCGCCCCAGTCATTTAATATGGAAGTGGTCCAGCCCTTGGAGCAGTAGTTTTACCTTCCAGTTCGGCTCTTCGCACATGCTTACTCATTTTTGGCAATCTCATTGTCTTTTTCTGACCCCACACCTTTTGTCCCGCCACTTTCACTCGACTTTTTTTTATTCGCTGTCGTAGCTCTGGAGGCATGAGGACAAGGCGGACGACCATAGGCATCGAGTAGGGCTTATGACATATATGACTCTGACCCTACGTCGGGTATATTCGCTTGGTAGACGATGGCATAAATAAATCTTGGTACGTAGTGGGCACTTGCAGATCTGACATATTGTAGTGAACAGCGAAACGGCGACGAACTAGTAACCCTGCAGCTGCTCCTAGAAAGGTGACATGACGGCACTGGACGCGCACTGCTGTCGATCGATTTACTGCGTATCACTGGGCCCTTTCCCCCCCTCCAAAACCACCCATCCGCCCGCCCACTAACTGTCAAGTTCTAGCTGTACCTGTCGATTTTCTAGCGAAGTTCGGACGAGTGGGTCACCAACTGTCGACATTTCATTTCAGTGGCCGTACTTTACACCCGACGACTTCAGAGTAACCAGTCCACCCCGCACTGGGGAGGGGGGGAAGGGGAGTGTATTCTCGTCAGAGCTCCCGATCGCTTTAAAGTTGGTCCTTTGAAGTCGTACATACTCGGAAAAGTCACACAGTTCACCTGGGGCCCTTACTCTTGTTCTTTCGCCGGGGACGGGACCTCCCTCCCTTCGCTCTTGTGTCCTCATCGGGCTCAAAACTAGCACCCGGGATCTCGCGCCGCTGACCCGAGGGGCCATCCTCGACGGGCAACTCCTCATGGGCCGCCGCCGCCACCGTGGCCTCGACATACTCGGGTACGATGTCAGGCGCCGACACGGCGTGCGAAGAGTTTCCCCGAGTTGGCAACTCGGGTCCGGCCAACTCGGTAGGGGTCGGCGCAGGTAGATCCGAGGCCACAAGGGCCCGCCGGGTGACTTTCTTCGTGACGAGGTCGATACTAAGGACTTGGGTGCCCCGCCGCCGCTTCTCCTCCAGTTCCGCGTCGCGCTTAATCTGCTGCCGTTGCCGCCGCTCGTACTCAGCCCGCTCCTGCTTGCTCATCCAACGGACGTCATGGGCGTCCAGTGACCCAGTACCCGCCCGTTGGGCGGTCAGCAGCCGTTGTGCGTTCTGGGCAGCCGTATGATCGGCCTCCAAAAGTCGGTCGCGACGGGCAAGCGCCTCATCTAGCGCCAGGGCATCAGCACCACTAATGTTTTCTAAGTGGTAATCGGCCGGTAGGTCAGCCGGGTCCATGAGGCTTTCATGTTCTCGGGTTATAACAAGACGACCGCAGGTGAGACACGGACCAGGGCCCTCTACCGTACAGACAATGCGGCCGCAGTCGATACAGTTACGTAACAGAGCGTGGACGGTGGCTGCCATTAGGAAGTGGTCAATACGGGCGGACAATGGAAGGGGATGAGGCTAAATTATACTCTTGGCATAGGTCTGACCAGGACAGGTTTCTCTCTAGTTACCGACCAGTAGCTTTTGCAGCAGATTTCAATCTGCGACTCAGCGGAAGGCAGGGCTGGAAACCACGGAGAAATGGCAGGTATAACACTTACCTGCGCAGGGACACGCTGGCCGGTCGGTAAGGGCCTTGAGTCGCTCAATTTGCGCGGCCCCCCACACATCGGTCACGGACTTGTCCCCCTTTTTGCCGCGCCGCTTGCGAGCGGACGGTCGCTTGCCCCTCTCAGAGGCCGTGACAGACCCATCGGGGGAGAGGGCAGCGGGTGCATCCGGTTGTTGAGGAGATGACCGACCACTAAGTAAAGGGGGTGGGGGGTGCACGGACAATGAAAAGGTTAAAACGTTGCCTGGGATACACGATGGGTTCGCCGCTGGGTAGTTGGGAGAGGGCCACTAACCAGTGGCTTCCTCATAGATAGACTCTCGGACTCACCTGGTGGCGACGGACGGCGCAGGAGACTTGTCGCGTGCGGACGCCTTACCCTTACCAGCCTTGCGCCCGGTCCGCTGGGATCGGCTGTTCGCCACGACTGGCAGACCCAGGGCCTCGATACGTGGGGTGGACGGGAAGACCCGTTCGGCAAAGGAATCGGCAAAATACCAGGTGGCATTGGAAGCACCCATCATGTCAATGAGTTGATCACGCAGTTCATTGGCGCTTGGTAGCCCGCTGAGAAACTCGGCGATCTGGACGGTTTCGTTCTCGGGTAGGCCCAACCGGTCAGCGAGCTCGCGGGCCGCCCATTGCAACGTTATCGGGTTGGCCATGGCGGGATTGGAGGCCGAATGATTGGTGACGAGGAGGGCAGGAGATGGCAATCGGGGTCAGGAATGATTCCGAGGGGTGAGTATGGGCCTCGGTGTAGGTCTATATTCAGGGTAACCCGATGCTTTAGAGCTGGGGGGGGGCGGCAGGCCGGAACTGTGACTGGTACAAACGAGACGCGAGGTATTGGAGTGTAGCTTGTGGGGGGGGGAGATGGCTGAATGCTTTTATACGCTGAACTAGATCAGTGCTGAGTTTTAAACTTGAAGATGGTTAGTTTCATTTAGCTGCAATATAGATGGTCTTTAACTCCTCGTCGGTCCTCACTGCTTCCCTCGCCCTTCTCAGCCTGGCCTGAACTCCGACGCTGCTGCGGTAAACTATATCCCCACCTCCCGTGTGTACACCCTTGGGACCTTCCGCAGCTGCAGCTCGAGACAATGACTTCCGGTTCTTTGCCCCCTATCGCGAGCGGTCCAGCTTCATCCACGCCCGCCTTCACGCTCTCGAACGGCGACCGAGTACCGCAGGTAGGCCGTAAGTGAACAAAGCGCCCTTTTACACTTTTTATTTATAGCTTGACATACTAGAGAGAGACAAGAACACCCAGTCCATACCAACTTGAGCTACACCCTACCCTGACTAGCTCGGAACGTTTGACCTCTACCTATACGCAATACATCCGCGCCTACCCAGTTGGCACTCACCTCATCAAAGACCCCGGCGAGATTGACGTGGCCATCAAGGCCGCTGTCCGTTGCGGATATCGCATGATTGGTAGGTGTCCATGGATCCCTTTTTACCGTCCACAGGGATGCCCTAACTAGGCGTCTTAAACAGCAGGGATATTGCAACGTTCACAACAATGACCTCTCACAATCGACTGCTACACCTCGTCGCCCCATGGGTGGGCCGCGGGGACTCCTGTGTACATCTCCAGACACCGCCACGGTCTACCGTAATGAAGAAAGCATCGGGACGACCCTTCAGGACATCTTGGCCCGCCCGGAAACTTACCATGTTACTCGGGCGGACCTCTTCATCGTGAGTAAACTGGCGCCACGCGACCAGGGCTACGACGCCTGCGACCGGGCGGTACGGGCGTCCTTAGCCCGCCTGCAACTGGACTACATTGACCTCTACCTAATCCACTGGCCGGGCACTCAGAAACTGCCCAGTGACAGTGACCGCAACCCAATCAACCGGCTAGGAAGCTGGCGGGCTCTGGAAGCCCTGAAGGCTACAGGCCTCGTCCGCCATATTGGGGTGAGCAATTACACCATGGACCACCTCCGCGATCTGCTATCGGCCGCCGTCGTGGCGCCCAGTGTGCTGCAGATTGAGTACCATCCACTGTACCAACCGACCGCGCTACTGCTAGACCTCTGCCAGGCGCACGGGATTCAGCTGCAGGCCTACTCGAGTCTAGGGCAGGGCCGTTTTCTCGAGGGTGGTAGCGTACCCCTCCCACTCTTGACCGCTCTGGCCGACCGATACCAAGTCCCAGCAAGCGCCATCCTACTCCGTTGGGGTATCCAGCACGGCGCCGTCGTGATTCCCAAGTCACGGGACCCACAACGCATCCGCGACAATATACGGTGCCTAGACTTTGAGTTGGATATCGAGGCAAGTTACCCCTGATCTGCCGGTATACTTTGAGTTCTCTTAGACCGAGTGGCACCTTCGTACTAGCCGCTGCAAGTCTTTAGCTGCTCCTTGACTAACTGTCCGTATACTGTACCCACCCTTCATTCTTGTTTTACCCCATTCATAGGCCATGGCGGCGCTAGATGCACTAGGTAATAATGAACCGGTCAAGTTTTGCTGGGACCCGGCTATCATTCGGTAGCGGAAGCTACGATCGGCATGCCCCTCTGGGCCTGGTCCATACGATCAGAGATACCTTGGGGTTTGTAGTGGACGACGGGCCTTCTGATGCACACAGTGGGGAAAAGGGGGGCCGTCATGGTAACCTCGCCAGCCGTACCCGGCCGATACGGGCTCTAACGGGGACCATCTGGCCACCCCTGCAGGGCTGTGCTGTCGCAGAGGAGAGGGGCCGGCCGATTGAAAATACGTTGGCTGCGGAGCCCTCAGAATTGACACTCTAATCCTTGTGATAGTGGGCCAAATAAACGGATGAGGGATGGACACGTGAATATGTGGAGGTAACATCGTTAATATATCTCGTCCGCGAGTTGGGTAGCACCCGCTGCCAGAGTTTCAAATCCATCTCCCAAGGGAGACCCGCTGGAAAGCAGGGAATCTTGCGAGCCGAAAGCAGCCTACCGTTCCGACTATTCTACCCACGCTGAGCGTAATGGCCTCTCCCTTGCTGACACTGCCAGCCGCTAACCTTCAAAACCTGGCCCGGTCCGCCCCCGTGGCCCAAATCTCAAGTGCCGGACCCTCTACATCCTAGTATTTCTGAGGGCCAATCCCTGTACCTCTACAAACCTGCTTCTTTATTGCAGACGTCGCAGCCTCGGTGCTGAACGAAGCCAGGTCGGGAGAGGTTAGTGACAGCCCCCAGGCACCACGACCGGCCGTTGTACCCGACTCCTCGATGGCTATAACCTTTTTCTTTTCGCTTCGTCCTTAAGCGATTTGGCCGCTAGACAGTCTTGTATTACAACCCTTACCCAATCCTGCTACCCTTTGCATAGTCGACCAGCAAGCCTGTGCCACCTGCTCCGCAGTCTTCCTCATGCCCTAGATGGGCCAGACCCGGCCATTGACATTGCTTTTTTTTTTTCCAAGTACCCTTTGGTCGACCGACCCGCCCAATCACTCCGCCGCAGCCCTCTTCCCATCTCACCACGGCAAGCCAGCCGCACTGTCATCCACGGATTTTTTTCTGCTTGCCGAGACCCGGCCGCGCCACCCGATCAATCCTGCACCCTGCGCTCCCCGCCCGTCCCCTATCTTTTTTCCACCTATCACCGGGCTACCCCCTTATACGTGCAGCGCACACGGCCGACCAGGCCCAACCGGAAGCCCGCCATATGCCCTTAACTCCGCCCCTTTCCCCTTCCGTGGCCACCGTCCACGTCTGGCATTCCTGCTTCTCTGTCTTGTGTCTCGCCTGCCGCATTTCTCCCGCTTCGATAGCCCGCCTACGTTTATAAGCCCCGCCCCGCCACGTCCCTCGTTGTCTCCATTCCTCTACCGTCCGCCTCGTTTCTCCTCTTCTCCTAGCCATACATACCACCGCCTCTCTCTTGGCAGCGGAGCTTCTACCCTGCTCGCCTCGGAAGCCTATACTTGCCCTTCACTCTATCTGGTCTTCCAAAACAGTCTCGCTCCCCCTCCCGCTCCCGCCCCCCACCACTCGCCTCAATAACCCCCCTCTCAAGAATGAGCGCCTCCCACTCGGCCACCGTCCACACCGAGCGCAGCCCGCTCAAGCCGGCGTCGTCGCGGACGTCGTCTGAATTTGACGGCCGGACCCCCTCCGAGAGCTCCGACGTGGTTGTTAGCCATCGGGAGCCCCATTCCGACAGCGCTGATTTCATTCGCGACGCTATTCTAGGACTGTCTGACGGGCTGACCGTCCCGTTCGCCCTAGCCGCCGGCCTGGCCACCCTGGACAACACTTCTCTTGTGGTCACCGCGGGCCTTGCTGGTAAGTTGGTTAGCGTTCTATTGAGTGTTCCTGCCTTGGCCAGGTGGGAATGACGTGCCGTGGTTAGGCCCTGTAGTCAAATAGTCCGAGCGTATATTTACACGGTGAGGAATATTCCGCGCCGCTTTCCTTACCGCGCCGCCTGCTGAACTACTTACCAGCGCGGTGTGGAGTAAGACGGGTTTAGATATCCCACTCCTGTCGTTAATTTACGCGGGCAGCCTCTTCCCCTCCTCGCCGTCGATGAAATGCTGGCTAAGGGGAGAATGAATGGGTGATTTGAAACTATACAGCCCCAACAAGTTGTTATGGACCGCAATTTCGTCTCTTCAGTCACCCACCAAACAAATCCATAGCCTACGCGCTCTAAACGTAAATAGCGGCCGGCCCCTGCTAGATAGTCTGTAACTAGTGGCTCAATCTATGACCCCTACCCGAATTTCACGACTAACCTTCTGCGCCCCGCTCTATCTATCCTACTGGCCCCCCTTTTTCCTCGATCCAGAACTAGTTGCAGGTGCCATTTCTATGGGCCTGGGTGGCTTCCTAGCCGGCACGAGCGAGATTGAGCACTACGACTCAGAGCGCCGGCGTGAGGTGCAGGAGCTGATTGACGTACCGGAGGAGGAAGAACAGGAGATTGTGGACATATTCACCCCCTACGGGCTGACACGCCAGGACATTGAACCCCTGCTGGCCCGCCTGCGCCGCGACCCGGAACGGTTCGTGGATTTCATGATGCAATTCGAGCTCAAACTGGAGAAACCCAGTGAGTACCGTTCCCTGGTGTCGGGGGCCACCATCGGCGTAGCCTACTTTGTCGGCGGACTCATTCCGCTTTTGCCTTACGTATTCATCCCGCGCGCCCAGCTGGCCCTACTGGTCTCGGTCGCCGTTACCCTCCTCGCCCTCTTGGTGTTTGGCGTGTTCAAGGCCCGTGCTATCGGCCAAGTTAGCGTCGTCAAGAGCGCCCTCCAGACCATGTCGATCGGTGCCCTCGCCGCTGGTGCCTCATACCTGTTGGTCTACCTTTTCAACGTCTAAAAATAATTCGCGCGAGGGGGGGGGGTGGATTCGTCCAGGGGGTTATTTTTACCTCGATTGGATCCGCACACCAGCTTTCGCATGGTACCGAACCACCATAGTAGTGGATAGCAGAGCGAGGGGTGGGTCAGGTGGGTTATTCTTGTTGGGCCCAATCTCTCTAGCCCCCCCCCCCTTCCTTTCCACCGCTGCTCATTGGCGAGCCCTTTCCTTGTACCTACCAATTTTCCGACTTCATCTTCTGAGCTTGCTTGGAATGCCCGTAGCGGGACTAGATACCCTTGTACATGCCTAGGGTCAACTCACATATCGCTTGGCCCTGGCTTGCGACTATCCTGGTGCATTGCTTCGAGTGTCGCTGACTCCGGCCTGCCCTGGTGCGGAATTTTCAAATTATTTCATATATATCTATCGATATATATATTGGAAAGGTTAGCCCGTCCATATCCTTCCTCTACAGTTTGTCCCTTTACGATTACATTCGATTTCCCGGTATTCCCGGTATTTGACCCATTTGTATCTCACAGTACCCTTTCTCACCCAACCAACCCTTTTCACGTGTAATTGTACGTTTTGACCTCTCTACGCTTTCCTAATAAACCATTATATAGGTAACATGCTGGATTGGCTGGTAGCGGGCCGTTTCTCTAGGAGAGAATGATATGGCGTTTGTGAACTATACTGTATTTTGTAGAGGTATTCGCATAGTAGCAGATTTATTTTTGCGCCTGTCGAGATTAGAACTGTGCGCTACTCACTCGCCAACTGTGCGTCTTGGGTGACGCGTTGTTTGCATGGGCTGTGGCCAGCCAGTATGCGTCGTCGCATTTTGCGCCAAAGCTGGTGGATCCTGCGTTGCGCCTCTTGCTGTTGATGTCGCCAAGTCTTCGAGCTGCACCGACAGCGCCAAGGTAGACGCTACTTGCCATACCAGCCTAGGTCAATGCCACTGACGGCTGGACAGAGAAGCTTCATCTGAGAAATGGGAAGAATAACTGCTACCTGCTGTGAGACAACGTACTAATAGGCTCGACCATTGGCCATTCTGCTAACGTTTCTCACTGTGCCGTATTTTCATAAATGCAAACGCACACACATATGGCTTGGCTTGTTAAATGCAAAATTTGCCTCCATCGAAACGCGAATTCACGGGACACGCGCTACAAATACTACACATGGGTGGCGTGATATACATCATCACATGGCGCAACCTCATTTGCAAATAATAGTAGATCAGCCCACCGCTTGGGCCATACCTGGGCTGGTAGCTTCGGTTGGAGCTGGGTGACGGATAGGGAAGTCTGCTAGAAGTATGGTGCATTTATTGGTGTACAAGGAACCAGCGTCAAGTCAGAGTTTATGGAGAGTGGGAGATGACAGGCGACTGTGACGAAGCATGAGCGCAGCATGGATTTTAAACGTGAGGCGATAATAAATATAGACCAATAACGTACAAGAGTGAAAAGGGAAGTAAGTCATAATATACACTGTAGAAAACAAGCGCTGGGCATTGCAGCTAATATAGTAAATCTAATAGGCAGGGAGGAGGAGTATTGTCTACGGGAAGAGGCTGAAGTATATTGACATAGTCCAAATAACCCCTTCCTACATACCGCTACTGACATTGACTCCTCAAGAGAAAATGTGGATGTGTGTGTGTGGGGAGGGGAGGAGGATAATCTATAACGTGGTGGACTGGGCACTCTAAACCTTGGCCTTCTGACAAACGTCAACCTTAACGTGCGCTGCCTCGTAACTGGGCGGGGCCGCGGTTTGGCAGAGCGTATCCTTGGCCTTACTTCCCTCTACCCGGGTGCTGTCCTCCCCCTCGGCAATGGCGTAGCGAACCCGGCGGTTACATAAGGTGGTGCAAAGGTCGGCAATAAGGGCGCACAGGGAAATAAAGATGGCGCAGGTTCCGGTACTGGCCAAAAGGGATATGATGAAAAGACGGGTCACTATGGACAGTTCAAACCACCAACCGTCAAAGCTACCGACGGTGCTATCGGCCCAGCGGCTGATACGGGACCCGAAGGACTGGGATGCGGCCAACCGAGCTGCGGTCTCCGCGGTGCCGGTGTACGGCATGAGAGTGGTGTAGCCGCCATCCAGGCCGATTTCGTAGACCAGGGCGCTACCCAGGGTGATATCCGTGCCCTCCCGGCGGACGGTGCCATTCGGGGACACCCAGAATGTGGGGCCCACGTATACCCACTCGCTGGCGAGGGTACCGTCGGCCTTTTCGACTTGGTCATCTACCACGGCCAGGCGTACCCGGCTCAGGGTCACTAAACCGGCTTCAGGATCCTGTACCTGAACAGCCTCGGCCTCCACCTGGTAATCCTCCCGGTCAAGGTTGGCGAAAAGGAGGTCCACTTCATCCAGGAGTTGGTCGCCCACGATAAAGTGTTCCACGGCCAAACGACTCGACCCGGCCGCCTCGGTGGTCAGCGTCTGGGAATCAATCGTGGTAGCCAGCTGAGCATCGACGGGTAGGTAAGGGCCCTCGGGGGCCACGGCCAGGTCCAGCACGATATGGGCCTGTCGGGTACCCAGCCAAGCGGAGTGGTGTGTGAAGGCGCCGTCATGATAGTCCTCGGCCTCTACAGTGTAAATGTCGTCCGTACGCTTCACATTGAGTTGAAAACGCGGGTTGAAGTCGGCGCTCCGGACGGACTCCAATTCGACTTTAACGCGAGGATAGTCCACTAGCAATTGCTGAGCGATAGTCGTGCCGGCGGCAACCAGGACAGCCAAGTATAGGGCGGCGACCTTCATAATGATTATGCGGGGAGGTATGGTCTCTGTAAAGCAGGGGCGCAGGCGGAGAGCTGCAGCTAGCGGAGTAGTCTAATCGTCGGGGAGTGTCGAGACGTACGCGCGCCGACCAAGTAAGGCTAGTGGGTGCCGATGCTGTCTAGGAGGGGAGAGGGAAAGAGAGAGAGAGAGAGAGGGCGGGGCTGTTGGCCTAAGCTAATGTTTTTGAATGACAGAGAGAAGAGATTGAGGAAAGGAGAGGGGGCAGGGGGCTACACGCGTTCCGGCCGCTCAAGTAGTTAGAGGATAGGGAACAGTGGCGTAGGAGAGAATGGTTGTACAATGTGTGATGAGAGGTGGTAGGTAATAGGAGTGGACGCGGAAGGGAGTAGAGCGGCGGGAAGCGTAATAGGATGGAGGGAATGCGAGTGGGTGCGACGGTCGGGGGCTATTTATATCATCTAGAGCGGTAGAAGGGGAAGGGAAAAGGCGGTAAATTGGGTGATCACTTACGATGAGGTATCGGGGGGCCAATGTGAATGAAGGAAGGAGGAGCGGCATCAAGGCTGGACGATCAATAATCCGCAGGCCATAGATATAGGACAGAACAAGGTAAGAGGAGACGATCCACAAAAAAAAAATCGCCATTGATAAGGGACCAACCCTGTCCATTAGACCACTAGGATGCGAGCAACCGGGTGTCATAAAGAGAATAGGGGATGAAGGGCTGACGAACGAAGCAGTGAAGAGGGCATCGTATATATTGGAAAGCGGAGCCTGTATGGTAGCGGGCATTCTTAAAAAAAAAATAACGGCACGAACAGCAAATTGTAGGGTGGAGCAGTGATACACACCACAGCGGCTGCTCTGTTGGCCAAGAGAATCGCATAGGTATCATTGAAGCGACTCTGCCGCCAGTCCAGAGGTCCACTAAACTGTTGGAGGTTCGCCGGACACTCAAACGGGCTGTTAAAGACCTATTGGGCGGACAATGCAGGGGCGGAGAAAGCGGGAGAGATGCAGCACCCTTATCGACATGCCTGCTTCTGGCCTGTCCAGGGACTGATGGTCAATCCCGCATGTATATCGAACAGGTCGGAGGGAAGGTGGGGCGGGCGGGTAGCCGAGGCGACTGAATAGTGGGGGGGGGGAGGGCACGACCGGCGGAGGAGCCAGCGTTAGCGAACATGTCACAAAGGGACCCAGCGTCGTCCGAGCCACCGACTCCGTCCGCTCAAGGCCCCTGACCCGGCCGTTGCGTCATTTGGTGCGTGAAGGAGGGGGAGAAGTGAGGGCCCGGCACAGACCCCATGTCGTGTAAACCCATTGTGGTCATGGTTAGATGATGACGAACAAGGGAGGCTTCCCGGTCAACCCACCGCCCCCATTAGTTAGCAATCTCCACGACGACCGCTGGTTAGCAACTCGTCGTCTTGGGGAGAGATTGGGTTGGTGGCGAGTCCGGTCTATCCTTTGGCCAGCTTGTGCAGTGGGAAAGGGGCAGGTGAAGAAAAAGACAGAGGAGGGGCCGGGTGCAATTGCGGTTCCCTTTGTCGCGTGGGGGCCCACTTTGGACGCCTACCGCACGAATTCTCCGTTCGGCCAAGGGGCCCGCGAGGCTCCGGGCCCTGTACAACCGACCACCACTTGACCAACCAGGATGATAATGGCCTAAGGCAGCCATGCCTGGCACCTCCTTGTGTACAATCCAACCATGCAGCGCCCCTACTTCCCCCCTCCTCGATAATGATAATGATCAACCGATTCACTTCGAATCGACCGTATCGATCACTTAGGACCCAGGCTATTTCCAAGCTGCAAGCGAAACCGTCCAAGCTAAGGCTGTACGTAAAGTGAACGAGGATATATCTAACCCTCACACCTCTCGGGAAGAACACCGAATTGACGGTGATAATTGTTTGGCAGAAAGGCAACGGAGAAACGGCGAATGGGTATTAGTGTCACCAAACGAGGTGGGGATCACCATTCACCAGCTGGTTGATACTTCTACCCGAACCCCCCAACCAGCGATCACGAGAAGGAAATTGCTAGCCTTCCAAAAGAACAAGTAACAAGTAACGGCAGACGCTCCCCGCGAGAACCTAGAGACCCCTCCCCTATAGTGGTGGCTCCCCACCACACCCCGGGTTGGCTCCCTACTACCAGAATTCACCCATCATTTACGTATGCTTATTTAGTTTGCTTGATTGATCGCCCCACTCGGCTCAACCCTTGCCGCCCAACTCGGCGTCAGCGGCCACTATATCAACCTAACCTTATACAATGGGCGGCGAAGACTGACGGGCCGGCGGAGAGGTTAGGTGTAATGAATTACAGCAGCCCTCTCAACCTAGGCTAAGGGTCCGGTAGGTGTGTTCGTTGGGGGGGGGTGAATTATCATCTAGGGAAGCAAGAAGAGAGGGGATGCGAATCCACCCGATCCCCTGCGGTAGGAGTAATCGTGCTTTGAGAAATATGGGGAACAAATATGTGATAGTAAACCTTTATTAGTGCCAACATGGTGCCGTATATAAGGCACAGACCGGTGCCTTGGCCTTGTCGGTAGAGCGCTAGTGGAGAGAGTAATGTAATCGTAGGGAAGCGTTAGGAAGTATGACAAGCGTCGTTCGAAAAGGAGAGATGGCCTAGATGGCTGTGGTAAGACGTGGAGGTGGTGAAATTGGCTACTGTTCTCGTCGGATGCATGGGTAGCTGGTCGGAGGCGTAGCGAGGTCGTTTGGTGACTACCTCTAAGTGCATCGTGGTGTGGTCTCGTTTAGGGCGACCACATTCCTTGACAGGGCTTAAAATTACCATCGATCGGTACCCCCGTAGACTAGGCTTAGCCAAGTTTGCTCCGTTTAGAGACGAGGCCACGAAGTGTGACTATGTGGAGACTGATGAGTAAAGGGGGGGAAGAGTGGTCATTCCCAAAGTAGACACGTGTTGGGCTTCTCAGGGAGTCAAATGCGTCAGTAAAGCTTTTCAAAGGTAAGCGGCTGACTAGCGCTTAGCTTAGTCTACTACCAACCGGTGGATCGATATCTTAAATGAGAAACGGAGGTGGGTATCAAGCAGCCAGCCATCCACTTCAAAGCCCACAGTAAATGGTATGAGCGCCACCATCCTTTACTATAAGGGTGGCAAAGTAATAGTTTTTAACACATGGGCCTTACGCTTTCTGGGACTAGAGTGCTAGCTAGTGGCACTAAGATAATTAATTACTGTCAGTTAGCGTTTACTTTGGTCAGGATTGACAGGCTTTAGCTGTGTGGATTATCACTTTTCTCATCGCTCCATAGCTCTCCCCTCCCCTATTATTACCCATTGATATCCGTGATCGACAGGAATGTGCGTCCGGATATGCAGATTCACCTCATGCTAACCACTGTGACTGTTATGAGGGTCCAGCTTGACATGTGAGATTAAAGGGCATCACAAGCTGAAACTAAGGCGCTGAGGTCCCCAGCTATCAGGTTGCCGAAGCGTGATTCTCGGAGTACTGTATGAATGACCCCTCCCCTCCTCTCCCTGACTCGTCCGACCGATTAAACCGGGAAAACTGAGGCTAAAATGTTTATTGGTCTGGCTAGCTCCGGATACTAAGGAGCTGGCGGAGGTAAGTGTATACGCGCCCAAAGTGTCGCTATGATCGACTGATGAAGACTTTGACAAGATACAAGGCGATGGTCTGGCCCGCTATAGGGTAATCCCCTCCCCTCACTTGCAAGCCCAGCCGCGATCCAGCCCAGCACTCAAGAAAAAAAAAGGGGGGGTGCGGAGGAGGGGGCTCTAGCAAACGCAATGACCAGATAATAAAGTGAGGGAAGCGCCCAACTCCAAGCCGCCCCCATAGGTTCTTCCTTTACCTCACTCATCGCCAATGGTCAAGACAATCTTGCCCATGTTGTGGTTGCCCTCCATGTAACGGTGGGCCTCGGCGACTTGTTTCCAAGAAAACACCTTGTCGACCACAACCTTAAAGTCCCCGCCGACGATCTTGGGCATTACGTGCTTCTCGACTGCCTCAGCCAGATGTTGCTGGTATTCTACGGATCGCGAGCGCAGTGTCGAACCTTGGATCTATATGCAGCGCGTTGAACGAACATAAGGAGCGGCAGATTTAGAAACAGTCCAGTGTCAATGTGATTATCGAGAAGGTAGGGGAAGACTGATACAAGGCGTTAATCCCGTGGCGACCATTGGTCAGAGAGCCAGGTGGGGAAGAATGATGGCCAGAAGCAGCCCCTCTGCTTCGGACCAACAACAGTCCGGGCTTTAGCGAGCAGCCACGCCTAGCATAGGTGGCTACCGATGTGTGCGGCCAAGCGTGGAGAATAGCGTTGACATACCGTGAGACGCTTGAACAGGATGGGCCCGATATTGGCCTTTTCGAGTTGGACACCTGTGTCGTTATCAAGTCAAAAAGGGCGGTAAAGGAAGCACAGAAGTCGACGTGCAAGCGGAAGGATTAGTCTGGTAACTTAAGGTCCGAGAAGAGGGACAAGCGTAGTCGGGACAGTCGTCCAGCTGGCAATTTCTTGCTCTGCTATTGGATACAGCAGAAGCAGAACCAAGCACTGTACCTACCGGAGAGGAAACCAAGGAGGACCATGTGGCCGTCAAGAGCTAGGCTGTCCAAGTTCCTCTGCCAGTAGTTGGCGCCAATGTAGTCCACGAGCACGTCCACGCCGCGACCGTCGGTCTCGCGCTTGATCTAGGGGGGCGAATAACGCGGCGTCATTTGAGAGGAAAATGGACGGGTTAGAAAATGGTACTGCATAGCTGGCTAGTAAAACCCTGGGTAATAACGCGACCTGTCACCAAGTACGGCTTAGAGCAGTGACCAGCGAGAAAATATTCATGTTACGAGAAACCGAGAGGATTATGGCGTAAAATCGTTGCACCAACCTACCACTTCGGCAAAGTCCGCCTCCTTGTAGTTGATTGTGTGGGTGGCGCCTAGGCTGCGACAGTGCTCTAGCTTTTTGTCGCTCCCGGCCGTGGTGAAAATCCGGCGCCTGCAGTGATTGCACGTAGGGATGTGTAAATAAATGAAATATATATACTATTGGTACCACGGGCGAGGTCGGGAGACCAGTAAGTAATGGCGCGGGGTACCGGCACAGTTACTAGTGCGACCCAGTGACGGCAATATCAGGGTGCCCTGCACCTCGAGGCCACTAGTGCCATGCGAGCATGATACCTGGAGGGTCTCGCCACTTACGCTCCGACCAAACGGGCGATCTGAATCGCTGCCGTGCTCACGCCGCTGGCGCCGGCATGAATGAGGATGTCCTGACCTGTATCCCGTACATGATATCATTTGTGAAATAAGCTACCGGTTAGGCCCGGATTTCTCCGTGACGCCATTCGCCTCCAGCCATGCCCCGGAGTTGAATGGGGTCGAGTTGCATACTATTTCAGATAGACTTGCCATTCTGTAACTTGGAAATATGTTTGACCGCCTGCCAGGCCGTGATGCATGCCTGTGTCGAAATCGTGGGCCACGGCAGGGGGGAAGGGCAGGATAAATGGGTAGAAAAGTAAGCCACGGTTTACGTACGTAGCGCGACCGCGGGGTGTGTTCTACCCTGCCTTGTCGCTTCCGTGGTGGCGCGCCTACCTCAGGAATGGCCGCGGCCACTTCGAACGTGATGCCTTCAGGAATGTGCATTGCCATGCGCGCATCGATGACAGCGAACTGGCGCGGTAAAGTGTACATGTCATGTTTAAGTCCACGTAGCGGTGATTAATACTTGAGAAGAGTACACAGTGCTCATTCAATTGTAGGCGCCTCTGCCATGCTTAAAGGTTGGTGATACTTACTTCGGCGTAGGCACCGCCGTACATGAGACCGAATACGCGGTCGCCCGCTCGGAACGACGTGACTGTAATTATTGGACGGTCAAGTATGAAGATGTATGGTGGGGGAGAAGGGCGTTGTAGCTGTCTATTGGATGTACTCAACGCTGGATTATTACACAAATGCAGACGGCAAGCGCGGTAGCGCCAGCGGTTTCGGCTAGTTCAGCTGCCGGTTACTCTCCACGACTTACCATCCGTGCCGACACTTTCGACGACACCCGACATCTCAACGCCTAGGATTTGGCTAGCGCCCGCGGGCACTGGATAGCGGCCCTCGCGCTGCACGATATCCATACGGTTGACGCCGATGGCCTTGATCTGATAGGCATAACGTTCATCAAAAAAATTGGATTCGTTAAGCCCAGTATCCAACACTGGTTTTCTTGATCTCATCACTAGCTATCTTGCTCAGGCCAGTTGTTTCCTCGAGCTACTCCCTGGGAAGTTCCAGGGAGGTAGGGGAGTAAGATCCGCTAATGTAAACTGGCAGTGTTGGCCGACGCAGCTACCTACTTTGACGAGAATCTCGGCGGGCTTGGGTTCTGGTTTACCCACCTGGCCAAAGGTCAGCTGGGAGCTGTCGCCTATAATGAAGGAACGTGTACATCGCAGTGGTTAGAGGTGTCACGAACGACAAGTACTAACGATACCACGTTAGAACCACGACTCTTTCATACTTTAAGTGGACACCTCCTGCCCGTGACGCACAAAAATAGCGGAAGCCTCAGGCGATAGCGACGTGGCCACCGGGACGAAACCGTCTCGCTGGCCTAGCGTTTCGCTCGCCGACGTATCAAGCCTACACATTTGTAAACCTGTTGGCGAATGACCTACCTGGCTGCTTAACGAGAACGGCCTGCATGGTATCGTTGTGGGAATGTGGCTTGGGGGTTAGGAATGTTCAAGTGTCGAGTTGCAATGGACGGGGCAAATGCGGTAAGCGCAGGGGCAAGTGATCAGCTTATTAAGTTACCCTTGGCCCCGTCGCCGGTGTCTCAGAGGGTGGAGGGTTTGGTTGAGGGCACAGCCAAGCCAGTCACAGCGGGCCTGGGGAAATGAGACGGTCGATAACCCCGCCAACTCGGCATCCCACACGTCACTGGGACTGCTTTGTCAGCAACCAAAGGGCACTCCATCCCACTGATTCGACCACCGTACGCGGAGCAGTCCGCTCCCCCTTTCCTTCCGTAGCGTGGTTAGTGGCCAGCAGGGGGCGGGGCTCCATTTGCTAGGTTCGCATGATTGTTGGCCTTGGCAAAGAGAACGGTTATAGAGGCCTGCCTCCCTAGCAACTGGCTTCGAGCAGCTGATTGCTGCGTTCCACTGCGGCATTGTGTCCCCCCTGTCGGCGAACGCGTACACGGCTTTGGTACGCTCGTATACCAGCAAAACCGTACCGCCCACTGATAACTCTGCCTTAGATGTCCCGCTCCCAAGCATAAGGTTTGGCCGCTTGGACCTTTGCGGGCCCGCCAAGGGGCTGCGCATGTGCGCTGCTCGCCTCGATTTTGCCCACGCTCACCTCCCCCCATGAAAGACGTAGTCACACGACTTTGGGGCGTTTGATTTCGAAGCCGCAGCCCATCGGGACTCGCCCAATCGGGAGGCGCCCCGAATACCCACTGTCGTCACGCCAGCGGGTTTGGGCCGGTCCGGGTCCCGAGCCTGTAGTTTCCTTCCTTCCATCCTCTCTCTGGAAAACATTGGGGGGGGGAGAGAGGCGAGGCAGTGTGGCTGGTGGGGGGGGGCAAAGAGACGCTTGGCATGGCCGGTTATGGGAAAGTTGTACTTCCTAATGCGTTCGAAATAACCTACCATCACTATCCTGTTCACCCATTTCCTTACGCTCCTCTCTGGCTTCCTTTTCATTGCGACCCTTTCGTATTCCGTCCCCAATACTACCGCCTTAATAACCCCACACCATCACTTCAGCACCATGGGTAAGGTCACCATGCCCACTCCGGGCGACACCAGCCCCTACCCAGCCGCACCCCCTGCTTACCAGGCACCTGTGGCTTCGTCCTCGGCGGGAGGCGGTGCTCACCGCTACCAGGCCATTCCGGAAGCTGACACGAACCCCACAGGCGGGGAGGACGACGACCTACCTGACGACTTCAAGTATGGCACCACAGTCAGCCAGTGCGACGTAGATATTCGCCACGCCTTCATCCGCAAGGTATATTCCATCCTCACTGCCCAGCTCCTGGCCACCACGGGTATGGGTATTCTCTTTATGTTCAACCAGACCGTCAATACCTGGGCCCTGCAAAATGTGTGGTCGCTCTACGTGTCGGCGTTCGGTTCCCTGGGCGCTCTGCTGGGTCTACTCTGGAAGCGACGCTCTTACCCAGCCAATTTTGTGTGGCTGAGCGGGTTCACGCTGCTTGAGGCCTACAGTATCGGGTTTGTGGTCAGTCTGTACGATACCACGCTGGTGCTGCAGGCCCTGCTCATCACCCTGGGCCTGTTTACCGTCCTGACCCTCTTTACCTTCCAATCCAAGTTTGACTTTAGCCGCCTGGGCTCCATCCTGTTCTTCGCACTAATGGGAGTACTGTTGGTCGGTCTAGTCCAGATCTTTTTGCCCTTCAACCGCACCTTCGACCTGATCATGGCTGTGCTCACCGCCGTCATTTTCAGTGGCTACGTGCTTTACGATACTCATAATATCATCCACCGCCTATCCCCCGAGGAGTACATTGTGGCCGCCGTCGACCTATACCTCGACATTATCAACTTGTTTTTGGCCATTCTGCGCATCCTGTCCAACTCCCGTGACTAGGCCTCCGATAGCTGTGTGGGTGAAGAGCGGATGGCCCTCAAGCGCCTATCACTGTGTTCATCTCGTACCACACCCCTTTGTAAGCTATGCTCCTATTACACTTAGCACCATACAATACACCCTGTACCATGACATCTGGGTGGGATCAAGCGCGTCCTGATAATACGTATTTGTCGCTCTGCAGAAACTACCGTGACCATCCGGCGGCGCTAAGGAGTGACTGTGCCCAACTCTCTTACGTTGTCCAAGGACAGCGACCTGAATAGGGTGCCCAATGTACTTGCATTAAAAACGCCAGTGGTTGTGAAAGTGAGTAAACAATGAAGCAGGCGACCTGTAGATACGGACGTGAGGCCCAAAGGGACCAAACAAGGGCAAGAGTGATTAATGAAGAACTTCGTTTTTGCACAGAGTTGTTAAAGGGCAGTCATTGTGAGAGGGTTGGTAGAGAATGGAAATACGAAATGTGCTACTAAAGGGATTCAGTCGAGGTGCCAGCGAGGTTCAAGGCGAGGCGTTGGCAGTAAAGAAGGTGCGCGGATATGACATGTAAAGGCGGGATGTGTATTCGAGCCATACACCCCTGATTAAGGCCAGTGCAGATATTCGGAAAAGCAAGGTAGACTGCTCGCATTCTTGGCAATGACCCCATGTAGTCCATGGAGAACTAAGACGGGAGCAGTTGCTATCCGAACAGGAAATCTGTTTAGCTCAACGAGTACAGGATACCAACTTGTTAAATAAGGACAGTAATGGAATGCATATCAAAGTCTGCGTGACTAGCTGCTTCCATTGCCCCTGATGAACGACGTATAGCCCTGTGGTGGTTGACAATTCTAATGTACAAACCTTCGATCGAATTCTTCATCTGTATCGACCACTGTCTCTTGTGCTTGTTTTTTAGTTTCAACAACGCCTTGTCGACTGTTGTAAACAGATATGAGATACACTGGGATAAAAAACGATGGTGATTGCTCTGGTAAACCGCAAATACGACTACTGTAGAGCATAGGATGCGCCCTTAATCGGCCGTAACAATACAGGCAGACTTACCTTGTCATTACTTATTCATGGGGGGGATGCACCTTAAACAATATAATTTCAGAGAGGAGAGCAGGAGACCGTACATAGAGCAATTAACCAGATAAACAGAGTCAAAACTGGGAGAGGGTAGATACTCGTATGGATAGCCTGCAGTCAAGGTAAATTGTGGCGGAGAGGTACGGGAGGCGGCCCCAACGGACCCACCAGCTTCATATCACCTCCTGCCCCCAGCCCTTGCGCTCCACTAGTTACCAGGCCTACCGGGCCAAGAGGAACAACAACATTCTCCAGAGGGTATAGAAAAGGGCCGGGGGAGGACCCTAGCTCATCTCTTTTCTCTTCAGTATTTCATTCGTCTTATTATTTCACTTTACCTTGTCCCGTGCCCCTCCCATTTTACCACCCGTTTACTTAGTCCTCTAACTGACAACCGTTAGGCCTCGTCGGCCCTTGCTAGGTGAGCCCGTCTTCAATAAAGCTCAACCTGACTCATTACTATTCAGTTCCGTTCTATTAATAAGCTTTCTTTATTAGTTGGTTTCGTTTGGTCAGCTCGCCTTTTCTCCCCTAGGGTAGTTTTCCCTACGACAGGAACGAGACTTCCCACTTTTGTAGAAGCTCGACGTGCCGGACCGGATATGGTTGGGTGTGGTCGGTTAGATTCATTACCAGGCAAGCCCAATTGGGATCAGATAAAATGGCCCCGCTCTTTGGCATATCTCCAGGCTTTGGATGCACCAACGTTGCCAGCTTCGAGTGGTATCCCTACTGAAGCTAGCTGAAAATAATGGTAATAGGCCCGGAAGGCCAACGAGGTAGGGTGGAAGTGATTCGGGCTTGGCACCGTAAATGTAGCATTCCGCACCTGAAAAATGTGAGACTTCCATCCTACCAGCGCCATTAAACAGGGCAAGTCTTCAACACCTAACTACGAGCGGCAGGGCACGAAATCAGCACTGCCAAGATGGTGCCATCACAGTTACCTGGCTGGTCCTGAAGAGGTTCCCAGGGACCACTACGCTGCATAGGTGGACAGCTCAGGTATTAATAATTCGTACGTTTGGTGGTAGCATGTGGGTGAAGCCCTTGCCAAGCACGCTGGAGACCGGCCCCGATTTTCCATTGATAAGCGAAGTGGACATTAACGGGGCGCTATGGCGGACCGTGGGCTCTGCTGCCTCACAAGATGACGTCTAGGCGGAGTTTCAAAGCGGGAAATCCGCCGGAACCTCTAGCTTCGCCGCGTACCCTATGAAGTGTGTACATGGTGCTTGACCCGCCACCGGATCGACCGCATTCCCCCACGACCACCTTTCGCTGTCCCCTTCCCAGTCGCGATTAGGCCTTCCTAGCAGCCCCGCTGTCAGACTTCAGCTGAACTTCATCGCCATCTCGCCTCCTCGTTCGCCATGACCGCGATGCAAAGGCCGTTCGTGGCGGTAGTTGTGCTTGTCTACCGGTCTTCAGACAACAAAGTCCTGATTGGTCAACGCAAAGGCGTCCTTGGCGAAGGTGGGTACAGCGCATATACAGACCCTAGCTGGTAGTGCACTCAGCTCCACGGCAACGGTCGAGACTGCGATTTCCCCCGAAGCAAACTAACTCACCCGCCACCATTACGCGCTGGCCCCCTGGGGCACTTGGCCTAATATTATCTGAACATACGTGTCACTAGGGGCATGGGAACTCCCCGGAGGTAAGTTGACAGGCCCGGTTGGAAGGGTTCAGCTCTTGATGACCAAGCCTTCTCAACTGATTGACACGGCCAAGCTACGGTAACCTTATGGTCGGGTTCGTTTCATTGGCTTGCAACCCCCCATATGACTTCGCCGGGCTAATCCTCAACCACTAGGTTATCCTTGTTTACCTTCCCCGGTGTCAGGCTCTATGGAGTACGGCGAAACCTTCGATACTAGCTGCCAGCGTAAGTATAACTACCTGCCGGACCACACCGGAGTCTGCTGACGGAGCAGCGAGTGTAAAGAGACCAACTAGGTTATACCCATAGATCCTACCACTTTTACACCCGCCACTGCTACGTACCTTGCCTTATCGGTCACCAGGTGAGGTCAAAGAGGAGACCGGTCTCGACGTAGCGGGCATCCGGCTGGTGACCGCCAAAAACATTATATTCGAGCAGGCCCACAAGCATTTCGTCTCCCTGTTCTTCGCTGCGCAGTGTGTAGACGCGGATCCTGTCCCCAAGGTAAGTTTTGCCGGCTCTTGGCAGTAAAACCCTAATATGAGAGCGGCCCTGCACCACCCGCCTTGGCCACACGATGAGGACCAGCGTCAAGGAAGTGAGTAGGAGCCAATTATCTCGGACGACTGGTTTCGCAGCTAATTTACAAGCCCTCGATTTGCAACGCAATCCTAACTCAGCTTATGGAACCAGATAAGAGCGGGGGCTGGGTGTGGACCTCGTGGTCAGAACTACGCGAACGAAAGTACAGCCCGCTGTTTGGTATCCTCAACGACCTGGTTGACGAGTACCCTCAGGGCCCTTGGTTGGCATCGTCGAGCGGCCCCGCGTAGACGTGATCGGAGGTCTAACTGGGCAACGGGGCCAACAGTATCCCTTGGCTGGTGTATCGTAGTTTTGGCTGATTCCAACTTTAGTAAATAGGAACACGCAACATAACGAATATGGTCATGGTTAAATATAGGTGTTATGTTCCACTACAGCGATGCCAGTCGAATCCGCTGAATAAGGGCATGAGGCCTCACATCACGTCTCCTTGGCCGAGTAATGGGTGGTATCTGGCATCCTCCACTACAGGTGGATTCTGGATGCAGGGTCAGCGTCGACTCTGGCTATTTTGAAGGCTAATTATTTTGACTGGTGGCTACACTCCCCATCATCTTACCACCGAGTAAAAGCGAGCTACCACCGCACAGTAACTCTATACCCGCTGACCTTGGTAAGGCATTGCTGCAGTAACAGGCCGTGTGCTGGTCGCCTTCCAAGAACTACCGTAGCTCGCCGTTAAGAAAGACGACGGCGCCGAACCTCCTTGGTGATACGAACGTCACGAGCCGACGTTTGCCCTTCGGGGATTTTCCTTGGCCATTGTTAACCTAAACCATGCCGCTGGCCGCAGGAACCGGCGCCACCAACCGTGCGGGACATTTAGCTGCCAGGGTTTAGTGTCAACCCCTCAAAGCCATTGGGCCTCATCAGCTTATTCGGCCGAACTAGCCCGGTAACCACAGTGATCTTTGTACTAAAGCCGTTCCGATTGTTTGCGATATAGCCTCGAATCTGCCAAGGCCAGGTCGTGCTTGCAGGCCACATGCGGCCGGGAGGAAAGGAGCAGAGGGAGGGGGCGATGTGGGGCGGCCAGCCGACGGCTGGTTGAGGGTGAAAGTATGGGAATTACCACGCCGCCGACCAACTCCCACCCCCTATCGCACTCTTTCCCCCGAGAGCACGTTCCACTGCTTGGACACCGCCCACTTTAATACCCTTGGCCATCTACTGCCCGTCCCACCCGTGGTGGATCGGTATGACTTCGCCTGGGCCGAGGGGTCCCTTTCTCGCCCGCTATTCCTCGTAGCCTGTATCTTCCGGCATAGTTTATGGGATCGCTTACCTCCACCCCATCCGTTGTCGACCACCCTTCCGTTGGAACTAGACCCGATCGTTCCTAGTCCCTTAAACCGTTCGTCCCTGGCTTGAACATCTCCTACTCATCATCCACTAGCTTCCCAACCATCAAGTTCCTTCTACGCCTCCTTTCACCGACCGCCACCCCCCACCCTGGTCTGCATCCCCCATTAGCCGAGCGACCCCACTCCTCACCCCTTCATCCCTCTACTTCGCAAGTCCACCCTCGTCCGTCACCGCAACGAACCCTCCATGTCGACGATCAACGCCGCTGGGCTTGTAATTTTTCGCTATGAGAGGAACCAGCCCGAGTACCTGTTAATTAACGACGCCTTTAACCACAAGCGCCACTGGTGCCCGCCTAAGGGCCGCGTGATTGGTCAAGAAGACGAGCTCAAGTAAGTACTACCTTCCGCTACACACACGGCCCGGAGACGTTGGCCAGTCTAGGCATGCTTCCCGGTCCGAGCTCCGCCAATGCGCAGTCACAAGCGTTGGTCGACGATCCGCTGGCTCGTTTCCCCCCTTATTAACCAGTTCGACATCCTGCGTGCTCTCCTCGTACACTCATCCTAACTATTAAAATTTCCTCTCTATAGGTGTGCCGTCCGTAGTAGTTTGGACGTGGTTGGCCTCGCCATCCAGGACCTTCAAGTCGACGACCAGTTCGCCGCCAACCTCAAGTACCTCTCCGGCACTCAGGCCAAGCATGTGGCCTACTATCTTGCCCGCCTGGTGGACCCCCACCGGGTGCTGCGCATTGGAGCCGGCCTCAACCACTGCTGGTTGCCCCTTGCCCCGGCTTTGGACAAGGCTGCCTACCCCAATATGCAAGACGTGCTGAACCAGGCCCATGCCTACCTCTTGCAACACCGCGACCGTTTCACCACCCCCTCCCCGCGTACCCGCCCGGATCCCGCCAACGGTCGTAGCGAAGAGCCCCGCCGTGTCTACCGCCCGCCCCACCAGCGTCAGTCGACCGATGAAGGTTCTCCGCGCGGTCCCGGTACGGAATCCCCCTCTGAACCCGATGCCGAGATCAATCGAGGCTACCGGCGTTACAGCCGCGGCGAGGACAGCAGTACCGGAAGCGGGATGTACCGTCCGCCTCGCCAACACCGGGCCAACTTCGATCCAACCCACGAAGAGGATGGTGATGGACACCCGCTGCACAGCCAGATGCGTAACCTGCGTCTCAATCCCGCCGCGACTGGGCCTGATGCTGCGCGCTTAGGTTCCAACGGCCGGGGCCCGTCCCTGTCCGAGAGTCCCATCTACAAGACCCGCCTGTGTCGGACCTTCGAGATCGAGGGCGCCTGCCCCTACGGCCCGAAGTGCACCTTTGCCCACGGGCCTGAGGACCTGCGCGAGCGACCCCGGCCCCCGCCTGTCGCCCCGCAGGCCGGCGGTCCCTACCCACCAACCTCCGGAGCGGGTCCCCACCAGGGCCCTGGCCGTCCTTCCCCCTACGGCCTGACCGACCCGGCCATGAGCCGTACCAATAGTCAGGGCTGGACCCACCCGGCCTTCGCCCGGCCCGCACCCACTGAGAATCCCTTGTTCAAGACCCGTTTGTGCGACAAGTTTATGCGGGACAACTACTGCCCCTACGGTGACCGTTGCACCTTCGCCCACGGCTACGAACAACTCCAGAACCGTCCAAACGCCCCGCTGGCGTTCTCAGGCCACGAGCACCAAGGCCCGCCCTACCATGGTGGTGGGGGTGGCAGTGCCGGTGGTTACGGTATGAGCAGCAATATGCGCTCTCGGGAGCCGATCCTCCTCGAACCGCGTACCCCTCTGGCGACGCCCACCTCGTTCCTAGAGCACGCCAACCGGCTCGCCACGGTGGCCACCGCGACTCCCGTATCCGCATCTGTCCAGCGGTCTGTGGACACCGAGCCCGCATCCGCTGCCCCCGCCCGACCGGCTACCCCACCGGCCTCAACCCCAGCGCTGGTGGAACCCGCGCCCCAGGAAAAGGGCCGCGGTAAGAAAAAGCACCAGAACCACGAGGAGGTCCAGCGTCGCCCGCGTATCGTCGAGGTCGATGCCAAGGAGTTTGCCAAGTTTGAGCAACCCCCGCCCAAGCTGCGCGAAGCGACGGCTGCGGCCAATTCTACCTCCGCGTCGCCCCGCGTCGCCCAGGACGAGGCCCTGGCGGCCGAGCTGCGTCAGCTCCTACCGAGCCCGCTCCTACCCGCTTCAGGCACCGCCCCGCCCAAGGCGTTGACCGCCCTGAGCAAGGAGGTGACCCGCTTCGAATTCCGCCACGATGTGTCGAAGCAGCAAATGTTCCACATCCTCATCCCGGCCCTCTTTGAACAGGGCGGCACTTCCACCGCCGCACCGACCCCGGAGCGGATCCAATCCCTGCTGGCCCACTACCGCCCGCTGTTTGCCGGATACCTCAAATCGCCTGCGGACCAACGTCTGCTGCTGAACGCCTGGGACCGGCACATCACAGCTCACTCGAAGGCCTGGCTCTCCCGGGCCGCCGTGGTCTTCAAGCTCAACTACGACCTGGATCTGGTCGACGAAGAGGTGTTCCTGGCCTGGAACGCCGAAGCGCTGGCCGACAGTGAGCTCAAAAAGAAAGTGGCTCCGTTCGTAGAGTGGCTGGCCACCGCCGAGGAAGAGGATGAGGATGAGTGAGGCATTACTGCTGAGGCGTGGCTCACTCAAAGATGCCGCGGGCATCCCCGCGTTACAGCAGACTTTGTGAATCTCGCGGTCCGTTTACCCACCCTTTTTCACTACGCCACAGGCGTTAATTACGTTTGTCTATTTACATTTTCCACGTTTACTTCCGTCATCCACGCCCGATGCAGGTCCTTCCACCTAGCTAGGCGCCCGCCAAATATTCTATACTCTACCACTCGCATATTCACCTCTATTCAATACATCGCGGCGAGCATCGCCCTCTATGCCCGTTGGTCATCCATCTCTCTTACAGGCGGGGGTATTGAGTGAATCGACCCCTATAGTCACGGTACCTCCTCCATTTCCTGCCTTTGCGATCGGCTCAATGAGAATATGTCGCCCAATTCGAACATTTGAGCTACTGGAAGCTACAGTCCGGATGATTTATTCACGCGGTTACTCTGCGACCATTTTGCACTGCTCAATGCGTTCGGCGGCGCGGTTCAAGGCAAGCTGGAGACTGGCCAACCGTACTGCTGACTGGAGACCCCGCATAAAGTGGCCTTGGCTTCTTTTGAGGGCAGGCGGAGTGAGAATGCCAAACCAGTGGAGCGGGTCCCGACTAGCGAAACGTTCCGTGGCACCTTGGGAATTTCCGCCAGTATCGCCTTTAGTCCCAGTGGAAGGCATAGTATCCCCATCGGCTGGCCCATCGGTAGCCAGCGGAGGACCAGCGCCGCCTCGGTACCTCAGACCGTCTTTGGCCGCGGAAACTAAGGTCTCCTCCGTACCCTGACGATCAGTGGGCGTGCCAACTGGTACGAGGTCAAATAGGGAGGCGGGCTTCTGATCGTGGACTGTCGAGCCAGGAGTGCCCTGACTGCAGGAAGGGAGAAGTGAATAGCCATTGGGGCATAGCGTAGTACGGTGAGGGGCCGGGCTATGTCAGGCTAGGTGGGTGTGCTGAGAGACTGGGAAGGTAAAGTTCGCCTGGAGCCTGAATAGAAATCTCGGTGGACTGCTACTTGGAGCTGATGTCCGAGTCGTATCTGCACGTCTACACCAGGGTTCAGGAAAGGGACTTACATTTTCCAGTTACTTTGCATGCGTTGGTCATAGGAACCGGGCGAGAGTCGCTGTGGTGGCAGGGTGCGCTTAGCGTCGGCTAGGTCCCAGAACCCCTGACCCAATATCCGCCCCAAGACCTGCCGCTCGGCCTCGTACTGTGCCAGCAGCTCGAAGTAGTCATTGACGAGCAGGTCAGCATCGTTTCGTTCCGACATGACGCAGTGAAGCCGAAACAAACTGACGCGGGAGGTAAATGGGGTATAGAATATGGACAATGGAATGAATATAGCCGGTCTGAGAACGCCAATGCTGGGCGGCTGTCCTCAATAATGTGGGCAGAAAACAGTTGGATGAGGTAGGTGGGGAACGGCATAGGCAAGGGGTGCTAAGTAAGCTAGCCTTTGGTGACTTTAGGTAGGCCAAAGCCGGCCCAGTGTAGAGTGCAGTTAATTGAGGCCGGTTCGGCTAATTCCCTGGACACCCCACTCCTTCCTCCCCCCACCCCATCACTTGAATATGCACCGTGGGTAGTGTGATAAGACGACAGATGGTACTGGCGACGTCGTACACTGCCGACGGTAGTATCGTAGTCACGTGCTTTAAAGATGCACCCCTCATTCGTCGGACCTTCAATGCGATCGCCATCCGTATTTACGCTTGACGGCTTGAACTACACCTACGGTGTGAAGCGTATGGCGGCTTCTGTTTACAACTAGCTCTCCATGCCATCTCCGGCTCTGCACATTAGAATACACTAGCTAACCCAGACCTCCGTATCCGTTATTGCCCAACTCTGCCATACACCTTTAACACTGTGCTACTATTATTCGTATCGGCAACTATTTTGCCTAGACCTGAGTCGCCCAGCATTCCACTTTTTTTAGTTTGTTCGTCCTTCCTCACCCCGTTGTATACTTAAGTTCTCTGCTGCGCAACCGTCTGGAACCACCCGCGAACATTGTCAACCCGTCCCACTGGGCTCATATCCTAGACGATTGCGACATGGCGGAAGAGGTCGATGTCGAGAAGCAGCACCAAATCGACGAGCGCTTAGGATTTCACCGTTATCAAGAAGGACCAGAGAAGCTGGGATGGCTCGTTAATATCCAACCGGTAGGTCAAAGTCTTCACTCTGCTTGGAATCCGCGCACTTGTGCCAGAGATATAGCAAAGCTCATTGGTCCATCGACATCGAATCGGCCCACTGGCATGAGCACTGGCTACGCATAGCGATGCGAGGGTGCCTACAGGCGGTCTGTAGCACAACGGGCACTTTTCTTAACTGTGCCCTTTCCCTACACTGGTCGACTCACACCGCCTTATCTTTTAGACTACCGTATCGAGCGTCGACAAGAAGTCCACCCGCTCGGCAGTGGACCTCTACTTCCTTGAAGAGGACGGCGAATACTTTAAATGCACCCTGGCCTACGATCCGTACTTTTACGTGATTTGCAAGGTAAGTCAGGCACTATCGTCTAGCATGCCCGGCACTCAGCCATGTCGGGTTCGGGTCATATGCATCACACGGCGCCTTTTCCAATATCCTCACGGCCACAACCTTTCCTCATTTGATCCATTTTATTTTCGATTCTGCTTCGACCATCTTGATTATCCACAATGATAGCCCGGTACCGAGAGCGATGTTGACGAGTACCTGCGTCGCAAATTCGAAAGAATCATCCAGAATGTGGTTAAAGTCCAAAAGACCGACCTGCACCAGGTGAGTACCATTTGGTGATCCAAGGAAACAGGGCTTGAGAAGAAATGGATCCGCGTTACCAGCCCCACAAGTTTAAAACGCAAGGTTACCAATGACTGACTGTCGCTCCTGCTGGCCTCCCTGACGACTAACCTGCCCGATTTCGCCCGACCCTTTGTCCCTTACCGACCGACGTTTTCCAACCAGCCGAATCACTTGGTCGAGCCACCCCGGACCCTGCTCAAGCTGATATTTCGTAACACGCAGGAGCAGATGCAGGTCCGCCGAGAGCTGGAGCCCATCATCCGGAAGAACAAAGCCCGGGCCCAGGTTATGGACACCTACACCACCATGCTCAGCAGCCGACCGGAGGGCAACGGCGCTCGCATCCTCGACCCCATGGACTGCATCTCCGACATGCGCGAATACGATGTCCCCTACTACGTTCGCGTAACCATTGACAATAGTGAGTCACCCCACACGCCTGAGTCATCCTGGTCTTCGACTGAGATGGCTGGTCAGATCAGTGGCTAGTAGAGACATGTCAACGTACATTTTCACTAACGCTGCACCCCATCTCATCCCTACCCAACTTCAACGAACCTCTTCTCTCGACCATTCCTCTCCCCCCTCCCCTCCTCAACGCCAGATATCCGCGTCGGACTATGGTACAATATCAAGGCGCTACCTGCCGGTGAGCTGCAAATCACACCACGGCCCGACCTGGTCAAACGTGCGGAGCCCATCGTTCTGGCTTTTGATATCGAAACTACTAAGCTGCCTCTCAAATTCCCCGATGCTGCCTTCGACATGGTCATGATGATATCGTACATGGTAGACGGCCAGGTAAGGCGCCGTGTTTAACCGGCCTGCTCCCGCTCATCGCACCTTTCCAATAACAGATTCCCATAATCTAACCTCCTCATCTGGCATTCTGTCATCCAACTGCTCCGCACCTGCCCCCATTATCAGGGCTACCTCATTACGAACCGCGAGATCGTGTCATCCGATATTGAGGACTTTGAGTACACCCCGAAACCTGAGTACGAGGGCCCGTTCATTGTTTTCAATGAGAAGAACGAAGTAAGCATTTCGACTTGACAACTACGTCCCACCGTGCCCCATTCCAAAGGGGGCGCATATTGATGTGAGACCACGGTGCCAAAATACTGACTTTGCCCGACCACTACGTTTTTCTCCGCCCCCGACTATTCCACTCCGGCGGCGGTTTTAGAAAGCTCTCCTGCGCCGTTTCTTTGAGCATTTCCAGGAGGTTAAACCCACCGTAATTGCGACCTACAACGGTGATGCTTTCGACTGGCCATTTGTCGAGGCCCGGGCAATCTTTCACGGCCTGGATATGTTCCAGGTAAGTCATCAAGTGTAATCTATTATGTTTACCGCCGTTTCCCTCCCTTCCGCTTAAACTCCGCATCTGTCCCGACCACGCGTTACTCACATCCCCTAATTAATTTTTTCTGCCCACCTCCCCCATCTATACCCAGGAAATCGGATTCTTCAAGGACAGCTCCGACGAGTACAAGAGTCGGGCGGCCATCCACATGGACTGCTACCGCTGGGTCAAGCGTGACAGCTACCTTCCCGCGGGGAGCCACGGTCTCAAGGCTGTGACCACCGCCAAGCTGGGGTATAATCCAATGGAGCTGGATCCGGAGGACATGACCCCTTACGCGGCCGAGAAACCACAGGTCCTGGCACAGTACTCCGTGTCCGATGCCGTGGCTACCTACTACCTGTATATGAAGTACGTGCACCCGTTCATCTTCTCTTTGTGCAACATCATCCCCCTCATCGGCGACGAGGTGCTCCGCAAGGGGTCCGGTACGCTGTGCGAGATGCTGCTCATGGTGGAGGCTTACGAGGGCAACATCATTATGCCCAACAAGCACGTTGATCCGCATGGCCGCATGTTCGAAGGCCACCTTATCGAGTCTGAGACCTACGTCGGTGGCCACGTTGAGGCGCTGGAGGCTGGTGTGTTTCGCAGCGATATCCCCGAGTCGTTTAAGGTCGTGCCTGCCGCTGTACAGCGCCTGATGGATGAGGTGGACGCCGCCCTACGCTTCAGTATCGAAGAAGAGGCTCAAAAGGCCCTGTCCGACGTGACAAATTACGATGAGGTCCGGGACGCCATCCTTACGCAGCTGACCACCTTGCGCGACGCCCCTGTACGCACCGATCCGCCACTCATCTATCACTTGGACGTGGCAGCCATGTACCCCAACATCATCCTGACTAACCGGTTGCAGCCCGACGCCCTTGTCGACGAGGCCACGTGTGCACGCTGCGACTTTAACGTCCCGGGTAAGACGTGCGACCGGCGCATGACGTGGGCGTGGCGTGGGGAGTACTACCCGGCCCAGCGCAACGAGTACAATATGATCCGTAACCAGCTGGAGACCGAGACCTTCGTACCCAATCACGGCAAGAAAGATGGGGCCCCGCGCAGGTTCCGAGACCTGTCCGCTGCCCAACAGGCCGAACTGCTGCAGGCCCGCCTGGGGGAGTACAGCCGCAAGGTGTACAAGAAAACCAAGGAAAGCCGGGTGGTATCTCGCGAGAGCATCATTTGCCAGCGTGAGAACCCGTTCTATGTCGACACGGTGCGCAACTTCCGCGACCGCCGTTACGAGTACAAGGGGATGCACAAGACGTGGAAGGGTAAATGCGACGAGGCCACCGATGCGGCCGCCCTGGACGAGGCCAAGAAAATGGTCGTCCTATACGACTCACTGCAACTGGCCCACAAGTGTATTCTCAATTCCTTCTACGGATACGTGATGCGCAAAGGCTCCCGATGGTACTCGATGGAGATGGCCGGGATTGTGTGCCTGACCGGGGCCACCCTGATTCAGATGGCCCGTCAGCTGGTGGAGCAAATTGGCCGTCCCTTGGAACTCGACACGGACGGGATTTGGTGTATCCTGCCCGCTGCCTTCCCGGAGAACTTCACCTTCCAGCTCCGGAACGGCAAGAAATTGCCGATTTCCTACCCCTGCGTCATGCTCAACCACCTCGTACACGCCCAATTTACCAACCACCAGTACCACGAACTGACCGACCCGACCCGCCGTTTGTATCGCACGCGCAGCGAGAACAGTATCTTCTTTGAGGTGGATGGGCCCTACCGCGCCATGATCCTACCTGCGTCCACCGAGGCCGACAAGCTACTCAAGAAGCGCTACGCCGTGTTCAACCATGACGGGTCCCTGGCTGAACTCAAAGGGTTCGAGGTCAAGCGCCGCGGTGAGCTCAAACTCATCAAGATTTTCCAGTCGCAGATCTTTCGGGTATTTTTGGATGGTACCACCTTGGCAGAGTGCTATGCCGCGGTGGCGCGCCTGGCGAACCAATGGCTGGACATTCTGTATGGTCGCGGAGCCACTCTGCATGACACTGAGCTATTCGAGCTCATTTCGGAGAACCGCAGCATGTCCAAGTCCCTGGCCGAGTACGGTGCCCAGAAATCCACCTCCATCAGTACTGCCCGCCGCCTGGCCGAGTTTCTGGGCGACCAGGTGGTCAAGGACAAGGGCTTGTCCTGCCAATTTATTATCTCCGCCCGGCCCGCGGGCCTGCCTGTGTCAGAACGGGCCATACCAATCGCTATCTTCTCGGCAGAACCATCTATCCGTAAGCACTACCTACGCAAATGGCTGCGGGACCCGGGACTGCAGGACATGGACATTCGCGGGATTTTGGACTGGAACTACTATATGGAGCGGTTCGGCTCGGTGATCCAGAAGCTCATCACCATCCCGGCCGCCATGCAGCGCATCAGTAATCCGGTACCACGCGTCAAGCACCCGGATTGGCTGGCTAAGCGTGTGGCCATTCTCAACGACAAGCACAAGCAGCGCACCATCACCGACATGTTCCGCCAGCTTTCCGCGGCTAAGGGCACGGCATTAGAGCAGGGGAGTGGTGAGGACGGCAACGAAGTAGCCACGGCGGCGGCGAATAGCACCCATCCACCCGCGGCCCCCGACCTCGAGGATTTCGGCCGATTGGACCCCGCTGGTGCGTCGTCAAGGGGTACAGCCCGCCCCGCTGTCAGCCGCAAACGCGCTCGCTCCCAGGGTGGCGCCCCGCAGCTCGACCTGAGTGGGCTGCCTGACCCGACCACGGTCCCGCGTCCCGACGAGGACTACGCTGGCTGGCTGGCCTACGCGAAGCTGAAATGGCGGCGCCAGGCCCAGCACCGCGCCGCCCTACGTCACTACCACCAAGACCAGCCCGGTAGCGCCGGGGGTCCGGTCACCACCGACGCGGGCGCAGGCCCTGGTCCCAAACGAGCCGCTCTGGGCCTTGGATCTTACTTTGGCCGCACACGCGATCTTCTCGCCTCCGCCCCGTGGCAGATCGTTCAGGTCGTCCCTACTGACGTGCCCGGGGTTCTCCGCGCTTGGATTTTGGTCAACCGGGCCTTCCATGCAGTGCAGCTCGAAGTCCCACGTACCTTCTACGTGAACAGCCGAGTGCCCAATCCTGCTGGGGACGCCGCAGCGGCTTACGTGACGCCCGTGCGAAGCTTGACCCTACCGCGCTCGCAACCGTGCCACCATCTGTACCGCTTCACCATGCCCGAAGCCGTTTTCCACCAGCACAGCAAGTCTTTCCGGACCCTGTTTAGCCACCCGGGGATACTCGGGGTGTACGAAACCCAGGTTGAGCCCGTGTATCGATTTCTGCTCACCGTGGGCTGCACCTCCGCGGTCACCTCGGCAGGACAATCTCTGTCAGCCGAACGGTCGACCAAGGGCGCTGAGCCGCGCTTTCATGTCGACCAGTTGATGCCCTCGGTAGGTGTGATTCGACCCAACCATGGCCACTACCTCGACCCACGCCGAATTCCGCTGCACTACGTGTACCTGTTCCATTCCCGAGCCGATACCCGCGGGGTCTTCACGGTAATCAATCCTTCCGCGGGGACAGCGGACATATTTGTTGGCGATGGCGACCGCGGCCGTCTGCAGGTACCCAACCTGGAGACCCTCTACGCCGAACGGGTACGCGCCGCTGGGGTCCCGACCGACGCCGCCCAGCTGGCAGCCGCCAAACCCAGCGCAGACGCCCCGCACACCGGCTTTTCGTTTGCTTACCCGCCTTCCCTCACGATCCGGACTGAATTAGCCAAGTCGGATGCCAGCCTGGCCCAACTGGCCAATTCCGCTCTACATCGCGCCCTTGAGGCCAACCGGGGTCCAACGATGGTCGTACTGCATAGCGCCGTGCCCGCCGACCGGCTCACTATGACGCTGCCGGCTCTCCGCGAGGCGCCTTACCTGACCATGCCCTTCCACCGCAGCGACCGGGCCCTACCTGTGCTGGACTGGCAGCGCTACGTAACGCGGCGGTTGGTAGGCCACTTTTTGAACGTCAGCCAGTGGGTCCATGAGCGCACTGCCCTAGCCCGGTATGCTGACGCCCCCGTGGGTAATATCGAACCCGACCCGGCCCTGTTCCTGTCAGACCTTTTCCTGGCACGTAAGCTGGTGTCCCAGGGCGTTGTGCTATGGTGGTCATCCTCCCGTCGACCTGACCTCGGCGGCCACGAGGAGGACGAGCACGGCTGGCTGGGCGACATGGGGAACCAAGGGGCTTTAGAACTCAGTCACCCTGGACTCTATCCGGGCGTGTGCGTGGAGATCGAGGTGGGCAACCTAGCCGTCAATACCGTGCTGGCCTCGCATCTCATTCACGAACTGGAAGGCGGGGCCCTTGACGCGGCCGCACCTTCACGTTACACGTTGGACGCGACCGTGGGCGATGATCCCGGACCAGCCGTGGCGACGGAGTCATCCGCCTCGGCCGCTCTCCCATTGATGAGTACCGGTGCCATGGGGGACGCCGGTACTTCCCCACAAGTCTTCCAATTGCTGCGCAGTCTAGTCCGGGGGTGGTACACCGAGGTCGCCCGGCACCGCTACGCCTCTGAGACGTCGTCCAAGCCAACGGGTACCACGGAGCCATTGGCCGCTTTAGCCACCCGGGCGCAATTGCCCCCTAAGGCTCGGACCGCTGGCCCTGTCACCGCCGCGCCCAATCACTATTACGCTGAGATTATGACGCAACACTTTTACCACTGGCTGACGCACCCGGGCAGTAAGCTGTACGACCCTTGCCTCTACGCCCTTGTACAGGGCCTGATGCGCAAAGTGCTCCTGCAACTGCTGGCGGAACTGCGGCGCCTGGGCGCTCGGGTCGTGTTTGCCAGCTTCCAAAAGATCATCGTGGCTACCAGCAAGGTCACCCGCACGGCCGCAGCGGCCTACACCCAGTACCTCCTGAAAACTGTCACCGCCCAGCCTCTGTTCGACCAGATCGATCTGAACCCCGTGGAGGTGTGGGACCGGCTGTTGTGGATGGACCCTGCCAATTTCGGCGGTGTATTATCCACGACGACCACCGTGACGGGCGGGCCCGGTAGGGCCGACGCCGACGAATCAGCTCCCTCCGCGGGCGGACAAAAGATAGAAATGTCCTGGAATCTACGCGAATACCTACCTCCGGCCATCCAGAACGATTTTGAGCTCCTGATTGCCGAGTTCATCTACGCGCTACACACCCACCACGCCAAACAGCGTGGTGACGCCGCCTCCCTGTCCGTAGCGGTGGCCACCGAGGCCGAGGCTGGCGAAGTGGACCCCGAGGGCACAGCGGGTCCGCGTGAGAACGAGCCGGAGAATACGCCCATCGAGGATCCGACCTTCGCCCGTACCCTCGTGGGCCAACGCCTGACTCGAAAACTGTTCCGCCTTATTCCGGAGATCCACGCCAAGTGTGCCCCGCTGCCCGACGCCGAGCCGGCCGTGCAGGTCGCCGCCCGGTTCCCACGGCTCCCGGGCTCGTACCTCCCGCTCACGAACCCGGCCCTCGAGTTCATCAAAAGCGCGTGCGCCGTACTCGGCCTGGTCGACGGGGCCGCCCGCGAGGTGAGGGTCATGAAGCGCAACGCGCTCGATCTGATCGGTATCCGCGAGTTTAGCCCGGAAGCCGTCTTCCATAACCCCAGCCAGTCCCTGCAACTCCCACAGGTCATCTGCGAGTACTGTCATTACTGCCGCGACCTTGACTTCTGTCGAGACGCCGACCTCCTCCCGGTCGCCGTGGCCAACCCGGGTCCCAACGCCCCGGGGTTCCAGAGCCGACCCTGGCTCTGCGTGGCCTGTCGCCACGAATACGACCGGGCCGGAATCGAACTGGCCCTCGTCCAGCTGCTCCTCCGCCGCGTGCAGGTCTACCAACTCCAGGACCTGCGGTGCAGTAAATGCCGGATGGTAAAGGCCGAAAACTTGCGCTCCCACTGTCCGGCCTGCGCGGCGCCGTTCGTCTCCGCTACCATCACCCAGGCCGACCTCCTCCGCCAGGTCTCTATCTTCCGCAACGTGGCTCGGTTCCACCAACTCCCCTTGCTTACGGAGACCGCCGAATGGATCCTCCAGAACGAAACCCGTGCGGCTTCATAAAGCCTCCCTGCCATTGGGTCATTTCGATGGTAGTTAATCTTGTCTGGAATTCGGATGGCTTCTCCCCTTCTTCCTACGTGGTACTCAATAGGAGGTCCACTTGGTTGGACTTAATTAATTATCGTATCATATATATTCCAATTCTTACTGCCGTAAATTTTCAGAGTTGCTGGTACCCAACTATCTTTCCTTAATTTTCATTATGAGAGCTGCCCTTAAAGATGGCCGCAGCTATCAGCAGCGGGAGCCACTTTCGGGTCGCGAGGGCTTAGGGTCGTCCTGTTGCCGCTGGTTATGGTCTTTGGCGAAAGTCTCGGCTACCAGGATAGGAAACACCAGAGTGGCCTCGGCATAGAGCTGTCGGAGGGGTGATATTGATTCGTAGAGTGAAATCGCGAAAGAACTCTCTGGTTAGTCACTAGGCCCGGTGGAAACGTCAAGGCGGGATTACGTACCTGACTGCACATCGGCGGGCTACTTACTTTGATCGTGTCCGCCGTCGCTTTGATCTTGCCCCACGAGACAGCCTCGTCGGGACGGGCGCCAGCATCACTCCCGTCAAATTCCTGCGCCGTGTTAATGAACACAGCGTAATCTGAGCCGTTTCGCTGTAGTGCCATTAGGAACCAAGCGGAAAAAAAAAGTACGGGAAAGTTATACCGGGTTAACACGGCACGGCAGCGCTGATCGACACTAAGACGCCACCCGGACCTTGGAAGCTCCGATACCGGCCTGGCACCCCTTTGCGACGTCACTTACCATCAGGTTGGCATTACTGATATGGTGCTTGACCACCCCACCGCCCAGGATGATCACCCCCGTCTTCTTGGCGAACACGGCCTCATTGTTCATGGCCCGGATGTCGGATACTAGGTCGATGACCAGGCCAGGATTGCGGTACGTGTGGAAGTAAATCATGTCGCCCAGGGAGCCATCGGTGATGGCCGGGCAGTAAATAGGAATATCGTTCTAGAAAAGCGAAGGTAAGGTAGGCGTGGTAAGCAATAGGTGAATAGATATGGGTTAGGCAAGAACCCCAAAAACTTGGGATCTCGCTGGAAGTAGACGGCATCAACTCAGTCAGAAAGACTCTTGGACCCGCCGATGCGGGTGCGAAAATTACTTACCTTGTAGGCCCAATAGTACACAGACTCCTCATTGTTGATTTCCTTGCCCAGACGCCGGATAATTTTAGACGGCGACCAGACGATACCCTGTGGCGCGAAGATTGGTGAGTTGCGAGATACGAGTATATTATTAATTAGTGACCAACGTAGCCAACCACCGTTGGGTCGGATCAAGCACCGGCACCCCACAGCACCCGGCAAATGAGCCCTGATGTTGACACTTACCTCTTCCTTCTGTTCCTTGAGCATTTGATCCAAGATTGGCATGACCCAGTCTTCGAACTTGCAGTAATTATCGTTGGGCACGAGAAGGTTACCAATACGGTTCAGCCCGCGCTTGCGCAGGTCGGCGCCGGGCAGCGAAAAGGATCCGGCGTAGGTCGGACCGAGGCACTTGATAAAGTCCTCCTCGATACCGCCCGCGGTGGTCACGACGCAGTCGACCATCCGGTGCTGTAGGAGGTAGCGGAATGTTTCGCGCAGGCCCGAGGAGATCAGATTCGAAGTGAACCCCAAAAAGATCTTGCACCTTGTCTGGGCCCGGACCGCCGGATCACGGTACTCCTCTGTCTCGTCATCGGTGATCGGGTCGTCCGACAGGCGCCAGGTACGCTGTACAAAATCAATAGGCCGCGGATAATCAGAAGAGGAGAGGGGAAATGGGTCGTGTTGGCGCGTGGATTATAGGGCCGAGTGAATAGGAGTATCGGACTAGGTCGGCAGACCCGAGGTCAGACCGTCCATCGAGTCAATTCGTCAGTGGATTACCTACCATGCGGTTAACAATCTCGATGGCACGCCCCAGGTGAGTAGCTTGGAATCCCGTGCGTAGGTAGGACTGGAAGAGAGCCGGGTAGTGAACCCCCTCGTTGAAATCGTAGCCGCGAATGACCGTCGAGTCGACTGGCATGCTGTCAGATTTCACAAGCACGGCATCGGCCACGGTGGTCGGAAGGGCGTGCTCGGCGGCGGGATCTTTGGCCGTGTAGCTTGAATGGCTGGAATCGCTCATGGCTTGCGACTTGGCAGAGGCGTAAAGTGTGGGGGTGGAATGTGGTGATTTGCAACGTGCACGGAAAGGAGGTGCAATGGAGAGTGGCTGAGGAATGTCAAATGCCACTTGGCCCATGGAATGCGAACTCTTGGACGTGCTTTATGACACAGTGAAGGGGGGCCACTGATGGAATCTCGAAAAAAGAAAAAAAAAGCTGGCCAGGCACTGGGTCACAGGTACGCAGGTCGGGCTACCCGCCCCGTTTAGCGACTTTCCAGCAACACCATGACGCTTGTTTCAGTAATCAGTGGGGCGGCCGTGGGCCTGAATATACCGTTAATCCAAAGAGTGATTAGTGAAGCATTTATTCAGTAAGACAGTACAGATCAAGGGCTGCATTAATATAAAACAGAGATCGGGGAAATGGATGTAAACCCGCTGTGTGGGATAGCATAAGCACTTTCCAAATCTGGCATTACAGTGAAAGCCTGCAGCAAATTATGCCCCTTCCGGGCACCGCCACTTTTTTTTTGGACCCCGCCTGTCTCTCAGCTGAGCGCCACCTTTTTCTTTACACCGGCTCCCTCCGGTTTAGGCTTCACGGTGTGGACTCGCCCTCTATAACCACACCTTCCTTCTGGGCTTCATTTCTAAACGCTCCGGGATCTCTAACCACCACATGCCGTACCCCTTCGCATCACTCAACCCACTACTTCACCTCTAGAAGCGTGTCCATCGTTTCCGCACGTCCCGTCAGTAGCCATGGCGCCAAAGGTTCTCGCAAAGGGTAAGTGCGATTTATTTGGCCGTTGATGAGAGGTCCATGGGCTTGTGGTACCCCGACCCCGTACTGCCTAACCCAGAACGTATGTGTAACCTTCCTAACCTGCGACGTGTTTTCCGAACAATTTTTACCCAACTTCGTTTTGGTACACTAGCCACACAGAGTCTGCGTCAATACTTTCGCACTGTGCAGCGCACACTGGCGCTGAAGGTCTCCCCGCGCTCTCGCGCCGACTCAACCTTCTCGCTACCGGAGCTTCATTGGGATAACGGAGAATGCCCGGGCTGCAGCACGTCTTTACCCGCCGACATACGTAGCTACGGCCCCCTTGATCTCGCGGCCTCGCCCGCTGGTCGTGCGGGCCCGGTTTCGACTGCTGGTCTTGACGAGGGTAGACCGGCGGGCGAGACTCACAGCGGACAGCCCAGGCGCCCCGTCGACCTGGAAGCCACGTTCGCCAACCCACCCTGGCCGGACTTCCTCATCAACTACCAGGTGAACCCCTCTATTGCCTCAAGCCTTGCCGGTGAACAAGCGCAGGTGGTCAGTAACGACGACCTTTGCTCGGTAGGATCCCGGGGTGTTGCCTTGGCTATGGCACGGTCCACTAGTGCCCTGTCCGCGGTCCTTACTCTCCCGTCGCCGCCATTAACACCCCACCGAACCGGCCCCATCTCTGTAGATGCCGCAAGCTACCACAGCTCGGGTCGTCCATCCCATCGACTGGTTACGGGTTTCGCAGCGCTGGCCCCAAGATCGAGGACACCGCGGCTGCTGTCTTTGACACTGAACCCCGCCCAACACTCCACCGCCCTGTCTGGCCCTTTGACCCCTTAATTGGCATCCCGTTTACTTATTATATCTGGTGCTGCGTCCCTCCCCTCCCACCCTGTATTGAGCCTGTTGTCTTGGATAAGGGTCGTGTGGTCCCATGGGTAAACAGTCTCACCTCAACATTCTTACGAACACACGCATGCTATTGTTCGCCGAATACTGCCCATGTAATGTCTGTTCCTTGCGAACGCCATTGCCAAGTCAATCCTTGTATAAATTGCTCCATATGACCACTGCCATTATGGGTCGAGAAACGAGCGCTATTCTGGAACAGGCGGCTATGCTATGTTCCCAACTAAAGGAGAGGGATAGAGGTTGCAACTTTAAATAGGCGTTACCACCGCAACTAGCGCTGGACGATCTGCCGGACCCGTATGGTAAGGCCGCTGGGAGTGCTGCAGCATGCAATTAGCCCAAGCGACCACTTGAAGACCATCGGCTGTCACAGTTCCTAACAAAGCCGGACTCTACCATAGCATAGAGACCAACGACTGCCGCATTAGGAGAACACCTGCAGCTTTCTCATCCGTCCCACTCACATCGGCAGTGGCTGCGACGTGCGCATGACCTCCGAAAGACCCGACAGCCCAGCCACGTCCAAGGTGACTGACCACGTGTCACGAGACACAATGGACCGAGTCTGTGAGCCCTGCCGTCTTCCACCGTCACTGACCCCTTGTGTTCCTTGTGGTATTCCCCAGCATCCGCTCTACGAATTCTCTACTGCTCCATTTCTCGCCACTTTCTTGGCGACTTATTCTGAGGCTGCCTTCCTTTGTGGCATTTCCACCACGGACCTAACTACAGGGCAATGTGCACCTCACATTTGGCCAGCGGCTATCGGGCTGCCCTTCGCCGCCTCGACCTTGGCACCAGCATCCCAGCTTCTACTCGATTCTACAACCGGGGACTAGCGCTCCAAGCTCTGCGGTACCGGTCTACTGGTGCCGCTCTACCCGACCGCGCCCCAGCGGTATCCGTCGACCGACCCAACCCTGACCCGGCGGCACGCCGGCAGCGCGCCCGTGAGCGTCTAGCCGCCATCGACCGCACGAGGCCCTACGTGGGACCTGGGGTCCCACCACCTTCCACCGTCCTGACGGACACGTTCCAGCGCCAGCACACCTACCTCCGCATTTCGCTTACCGAACGGTGTAACCTCCGTTGCACTTACTGTATGCCCGAGGAGGGCGTGCATCTCACGCCCGCCGCTAACCTGCTGACCACCCCGGAAATTGTGTACTTGGCCCGGTTGTTTGTCCAACAGGGCGTCACCAAGATCCGCCTGACGGGTGGCGAGCCCACCATCCGTAAGGATTTTGTCGAGTTGGTCGGTAAGTCTGATCAAGAAGGAGGAAAGCGGCGAGAGAAGTACAGGGTTGGCGTCAGTGCTTCCCTTACAATTCCTGTTTAACGGGCGGAAGGGGGGGGGGCTAACGCCTTGTGACACCACGCCTTTTTTTCTTCTCGGCCATACACGCACCATTATCTAGCACAACTCAATCTCCTGCGGCCACTAGGACTCCGCTCCATTTCGGTGACTACAAACGGCATTGCACTCAAACGAAAACTACCCGAACTGGTTGCCAACGGTCTCGACGGTATTAACTTCAGTCTGGACACCCTCGATCCCCTACAGTTTCAACTCATTACGCGGCGGAAAGGTAGGTGCCTGTCAGGGGGGGGCGTCACAGCAATGGCAACTGGCCCTGGTTAAGCAGGGACTTCTCTGTACGAGTTGCGTAATTAGCAGGGCTAATGGCCGATCCCTAATTCACACATGGGCTGCCCCACCACCCAACACCCATACGTACCATCCTACGGCCGACTGACCTGATGTAGGGATGGAGCGGGTACTCGAATGCATCGACCAGGCTCTGGCGTACCCTGGGGTCAACGTAAAAATCAACTGCGTCGTGATACGGGGCGTTAACGACCAGGAGGTGCCCGCCTTCGTCGAGTTTACCCGCAATAAGCCCATCAACATTCGGTTTATCGAGTACATGCCCTTCGATGGTAGGTTCATTTATCGGCACTCAAGAACTTCCTGGTTCACCTAGCCCGGCCACCTGGACGGCTTAGTATCCACTCACATACTGAAGGGGTCTAACCCGTACATTCAAATTTTTCGGTTTACTACTCTACTTTCTCTCTCTCTGTCTCTTTCCCAGGTAATCGCTGGAACCGACAGAAACTGGTGCCCTATCGTGAACTCTTGGACTCAATCGCCACTCAATTCGGTTCAATCGATCGGCTTCAGGACGACCCAAATGATACCTCTAAAGTAAGCGCACTGGTGGATACCAGCGAGACATTGGTGTATTATGCCGGATGACATGGCACTCCAAAAGAGGAAACTAATTGCAGGCCTTTACTCGCCCTAATCCCTCCAATTTGACCATCTCAAACATTTCGCACCCTCCCCCTCCCTCTCCTTCTCTTCCCATCAAGGCCTACCGGATCCCGGAATTTGCAGGCCAGTTCGGGTTCATTACGTCCATGACCGACCACTTTTGTGGCACGTGCAATCGTCTCCGTATCACGGCCGATGGGAACCTTAAGGTAATTAGCTAGTATATCTGTGATGTCGACGCATGGTGGCCTGAGGGGTGACGGGGGTGGGCAAAGGATTTTGGGTTACACCTGCTTAGCCTAAAATGGGTGGCTTTCTGAGATCTTTGGATGCGAAGGGATAAACGCAGTGTGTTACAAGACGATTAGAGCAGCTGATTGGCCAACGCATTTCGGCAAAAACAATGAAGCAGCTGATGGCCAGAGCAACTATACTAACCTCCTCCCGCTTTCTGTCTCTCTCCCTCCTTTTCTCGCCCTGTTTGGCCGTGACAATGCCGTTAATACCCGCACGGCACCATCCAGGTTTGCCTCTTTGGCAATGCTGAAGTGAGCCTCCGGGATTACTTACGTGAACACACGGCGGGTGAATTGCGGACGCTAGCGGAGGCCGGGTCCAGTCCCGATCGCAGCCGCCTCGCCCAACTTTTGGTGTCGGAGGATGGTTCGATAGGGACTGGCCGTGACAAACTTCTACAGGTGATTCACCAGGCGGTGAAAAACAAGAAACAACGGCACGCTGGGATGCTGGCCCTCGCCAAGTCTCAGAACCGACCCATGATCCTCATCGGAGGTTAAATTCGTTCGACAAAGAGCGACGGCTATTGGACTTTTTCATCTTACTAAATGGTAATATTTCAGTATAAGATGAACCATTTTTTTTGCCCACCATAACTTGGTGGATTACGTATCAGTGTAACCTCACAATATCCAATTTGAGCCCTGGTTTGGATGATGAAACCCCGTTACCTACCCCATTGGCCCTGGCTGCCAGATGTGAATCAAGGCTAGAAAACCCCAACTCGGCTTGATGGTACACATTGATGGTCCCAGGGGCTATACTCCATACGGTGACTACCCTATCATTCGCAGTTGTTACCTATTCGGGAGGTAAGAAAATAGGAAGGCCGAAACTGAGGTTCATCAGCTTAGCAAATGTAGTGGTAAAAAAGAGAGTCGTATTGAAATGCCTTGTATAGTTGTACACGGGGAGTGGTGGTATGAACTGCAGGAGGGAGATTATGGTGGGTCGAGTGAATCGAACAGGGGACTACAGATGGTCGTCCGCTGCAGGTCGGATGCTGCCTTGGTCGGTTGGACTGGAGATGGAGCAGGTGGCAAAAGTCGCTAACGCTTCCTGCTCGGAGGATGTGGCACGGGTGGCCGGTGAGGAAGGATTTGGGCCGGGAGGTCCGGGAGCCGCGGGAGAGCCCTTTGTTACAATTGCAGCGGCCGAGGTTCGCGGCGGGAACCCCAGCTCCACATCGTGTGGCGAAGTGATAGACGCTAAGGACATGGGGCGGAACGACCGTGGAGAGGCAGATTCCCGAGCGGCTACGAAAGTAGGTGCGGCCAGTGAACCAGTAAGGTTGGGGAGAGGTGCCGACCGAGGACCTGACCCCCGAACGCCCCCATGGATTGGCTCCATAGCGGCTCGAGCTGGGAGCCCCGCGCGGTGTTCAGAGCGCTGCGCGGCCATCGCCGAGGTCATGTGGCGAAAGGTGAGAGCCCGCGGGGGTCCGGTAAACGGTGCTACCGTGGTGGCGGAAAAAGACTGCGTGTGTCGGTGGGCGGCGGACCGCATGAACGAGTCGGGCGTTTGAACGTGGATCGTCGCGTCCCGGTCCACGAATCGCAGGGAAGACATGGTAGAGGTACCCGCAGCTGCCTGCCGGGCGCGGTTGGGTATGATCGAGGCGGTGCTAGGAGAGGATGAGGACGGTCGAGCGGCATCCGCGCGCCGCGGCTCGTGCGTAGAGGTTGGGCTGGATGTAGTGGGTGGGTATGGGTAGTGCACAAATCCGTCGCTGGTGTGACGGGGCCGGGTGGGGCCATGGCCCGGACGTGTTCCAGACTCGTCGCGGAAACGGAAGCGGTTGTAGGTTGGGGTAGTTTGCGGGGATGAGGAGGTCGGCGGTCCGGCGTCGGAGGAGGACGCGGTACCAGAAGGATCGGGGAGTAGCGAAATAGCGGTTGCACCGGCCAATGTAGATGACGGGGCCGGTGGCTGTGGGGAATGGACGGAGGCCGGGTGGGTCGGCAAAGGTAAGGGCTGCGGGCCAGTTCCGGGTCGACCGCGTCGCTTACCGACGATATCAATACACTCGGATTCAACCCCGGCGCGAACGCAGCGGTCGCAGGGCCGCGTGTCATTACAGGCCACCTTGGATTTGCGGCAACGCGTACAGGCCTTTTTGGCATAGGTATTGGCACGCTGGCCTGGAGATGTGTGGACCACGCCGACCGGATAAGGATAGCTGGACAGGGGACGCGTTGCAGGGTGTCGCGTGATGGGCCAGCGTCCGCCACCACTGGCCGAGGAGTATGGGTAGGCGGCGAAAGGCGGAGGATGGTGCGAGGGCAGGCCACCCTCCCGACCAAAGTGGGCAGGGTCGGCTGGATGGTAGGTGGAAGACGGACCAGCCGCGGGAGGCGGGTAGCGGTGCGTGGGGGCCGCGCGGTTGTAGGGTGGCTCCTCAGAGTGCCAGTGTGGGGGTGGTTGGGCACTGGACATGGGTGGGCTGTAGGGCGCGATGGGTTGGACGGGACTGGGTTGTGGGTAATACTGCTCAGGCCAGGCGGCGGGTGGTGGGTGATGGTGTGGCGTTGGAAGTAGTAGCTGTGGTGGCGGAGGACGCGGCGGGCCCGTAGGTGACTGGCAGTAGGCCGGTGGGCATTCACCGCGACTGGGCGGAAATTGCAGAGGTGGGAAAGACGGCGATCCAGCTCGGATAAGGGTCGGGGATGTGTGACGGCGGTGCTGCAGTGAATAAGGGGGATGTGGTTACACAGCGTAGCGACAAAGCGCGCGCACGGGCGGGTATTGGGGGGGAGTAATGGTGAGAAAAAAATGACAGGAGTGCGGGGGCGGGGTTAGAGCTAAATTGTGCGGGGGAGTCTAGTCAGAAACTGGAAAACTGGCTAGTCGGGAAAGGCCAAGTGGCCAGATTGGGTAAGAGTGGCGCTTTGGTAGGTGAAGTGGCGGGCGATGTCACATATTGCACCCTAAATATAACCGGGAGCGCGTAAGCCGGACAAGCAAATGGGAAAGGGCCGGGAGCGTGGCCAAAGGGGGGGGGAGTGGCTCAAAGTTCTGTGAATTTCGGCGAGTAAGGATCCAATTGTGTTGGATGCCGGAGGAAGGTCGATCCCCTGGCGGTTACTGAAGAGAGCAAGGCAGCGGTGGTGGCCGTTTCGGGACTGGTGTACAGCACGCTGCACGTGGAGTTACAGTTGCGAGCAGCTGACGCGCTGCTTCTGTCCCACGGCCCGTGATCCTCGCATTTCTTTACCAACCCTCACCCTCATTCTCCCCTCCGCTCCGCGCGCCAGTTGCCCAGCGCCTACCGGTAGAGGGTCCGCGGTTTCGGCGGAGGAAAAAAAAAAGCACACGGTCAACGAAATCGATAAAAGGGGCATATGGGTCAATGAGTAACATCTGGCGGAGCTGTCCCCCCACACCGCACTGCTCTCCGGCCCACTCTCACACCCGCCGTTCACCATTCTCCTGCCGGGCCACATGGCGGCGAGGGTATTGATACACTGTTGGAGGATCCCTGCCTTCCATAATGGGGGTTTAAGGTACTTACCTGGTCGATGATGCGGCTAGTCGTTGTATCAGCCGGCGGCCGGTCTTGAGCCAAGTCGGACATGGGGTACCGGACATAGGTCGGGGGGAATACAGTGCGAAGCGAAGGCAACGGGGGGCCACGGTGACGAAGGTCTCCCGGGGCCGGTGGCCGCGTCCCGCCGCCGGCTGTCAATGGCGGTAGATACGGGTATGGCGCCGGCGGGGGTGAAGGAGGCGGGCTACGTATCGGGCGAGGAGGCAGCGGTGGGTCCATAATAAAGCAGCGTTGTACATGGCTAACAAACGGGTGTGGGCATGAGATAACTTGGCGGGCGGGAGTGGAGGCTCCGGAGCGCAAAAGAGTCTAGTGGGTACTTATGGGCATAACAGAAGAGTAGGCTGCACGGTATTGGATATAGAGTAGAAGCTGGGGGGGATGGACTGAGTGGGGGCGAGGGAAAAGGGGAGGAAGAGTCGCCAATATATAGTGAAGCGAGCGGAAGCACCCTCCCGTGGTAATACAAAGGGGAACCAACGGCCAGAGCGGAGAATAAACCGGCAGTAGGCGATGACCGGGGAGAGAGGGAGGGGGGGGGAAATCGGCGGAGTTGCGAGACCGGTAGCCGAGGCAGCGGGCGGGTTGAAGGTATTTATGGGACGTCCAGATAGCTGCAACCTGGCGCCATCGGCGGCGTGGGGACCCGTGCCTCATAGAGTGGCCGGCCGTTGTCGGTGCACAATGAGAGGAGGGCGGGTTATTTACTCGGGAAGAGAGAAAAAGGGGCACTCGGCGTTAGGGTCGGTATGGATGAAATGGAAGAACAGGCGTGGCGGCGGGGTCAGGCAAGAGAGGCAAAAGGAGGCGGGAAAACGACAGCGTAGCCCACGAATGAGGAATCACTTCTTAAAGGGGACGAGGGGGGAGTTGGTCAAGAAGGCAAACCAGGAGGGGATGGTGGGATGCACAGCCCCGTGCGTACAGTGCACGGCAGCACACAACGCAACAGATACCCACCCACACACCCACACGCCCGGCGTTTACCATTTTGCACCGCAATGTGCCTTCCTCTAAAAGGACACCAACTTGCTCCAGAGTCGCGAGCCGGTTCTCCGTTCTAGTCAGCATTCCATCCCAGCCAAACGTCTGCACGACACGCCATCTGGCCCTTCGCCACCCCTGCATCCCACACCAGTCTAGATAAGTCGGCAGGACTGCCCACGAACGCTTGGTCGAACCTCGGCGATGGCCGCGAGCCCCTGACTAGGACCCCAGGCGAATCAGCAGTTAATCCATGCCGCACCGACTGCCCGTAGCATGGCCGTCGGCAGCGCCTGCGTGAGCTTTCTATTCACGCGGTCACCGGTTAGACTCCGACGTCGTAATCATGCAAGGGGAAACGTAGGCTGAAATTCGACCCCCCCCGGCCATGGCATGCGCGCGCGTGGATCAATCATACTTTGTCTTACTATTTTTACTCACGGTAAACCATCGGGCCGTGATTCCCCTCAGCCATTACTGCCATGCCCGCTGTAGCTTTTTCCCCCTTGTCTTCCGTCCTAACAAATTCTTACGTGTCATGCATTCGTGCCGTTAATATTGACTCATGCTTGGAAACAGTATGTAATTGGCGAGGGGGGGGAGGTGTCGCATACCGGCCGACTGCTCATTATGGCATCCGCGCCGGAATTATGGTGCTCCGAATGGAAACCACCCAGGCCTTTCAATAGCAATACGGTCCTAGAACCGACTGCCCGGTAATAGCACTTAACTTCAGCCAAACCACCCCGCTCTATCTTCTATATTGGTTCGTGGCGTAATGAGCCTTTTGTGAGCGGGGGGCTGCTAGGGACATCCCTTATCACGATGCCAACCGCTTCCTCCTCATCGACGAACCCCCGCCCCTCACTCATCCGCGCTGGGTACGCAGTTTTCTCCGTTATGCTCCACACTGTCTTGCAGTTAAGCCGACCACTTTCTGCTTGATGGCTGCGCTAAGCGGTAGTCGGTCGGTCAACATTGCGGTGGGCCGTGCCGACGGCGGCGGTCGACTGTAGCTGCAGCGGCTGGGAAAGTTGAAGGTCCGCCCGCGTACCCAGAATGTTTGCCGGGCTTGGTTAAGAAAGCTTCTCGCTGGAAGCTACCTGGACAAATTGCTCACATTTTACTACATTTGCTATTCATCTTGCCCGTCCCGTGGTCCACGTTGGAATACTGTCCAGGGTGCCTTCCGCAACTGGCCACTCCCCCGTCATCTCGCCAAGGTAGAGCGAGCAGGAGTGTGGTGAGGCTTACACTGACGGCGCGCGACACTAGGGGTGATCTCCAAAAGAGGGTGGGTGGGTGGGCGAGAACTCCGTTACTGCCGACCCTCTTGGTGGTTATGGGGTCAGAAATCGGAGCCACCGCGTGGGCAGGTTGGACCTGGCCAGGAACCGTAGGAAAGTATATAAAAATGATACTATGTCGATCTCGAGACTGAATAGGGATGCATGCGGGTAAGACCTAAGCCGCCGACGGCCGCTGTGCGATGGAAGTTAAGAGACTCACGGCTTTCCTCTACGGTAATGCGCCAAAGATCACTGCCATGATATGGCCGCTAACGGTCGACGACTCCAGGTACCTCTTACTGTTGTGCGACAGACGAACGAATCACCCAATTTCATCATGCCAGATTATTGCCCCTGGGAAGAGTGGGTAGTCCCATTATAGTTTTTCCTTGATCCGCGGAAGGCGCTGGGGCTAGAAAGTCGACGGCCGGAGGGAGGGGACGGGTTCATTCTAATCGCAGATTCTGGGTCATCGGTTTGACCCGAGGGTCTCTAGACCTACGACAAAGGACCAGGAACACAGACCTTCCGGTGCCAGCACGGTGAAGTCAGGCATCACCCACCCATACACACATAGACACAGACACGCACAAAGCGACGATGATGGGTGGAACGGGGGGTGGGAAACCTGATGGTACCTCGTCGGCATGCTTACTGGTGCCTACTATGCGTACCCACGCACATTTCCCAGCTGATCCCACACTCCAACGAATCCCCAGGAGAAGTGTGGATAAGGTAATGGATGAGGGAGAGTCCAAGTGTGGCAATCTGGTTATGGGTAGAAGTTATACCGGCGCCACGGGTATTCATTGACCGACCACGTTGAACTCACTGAATATGAGTATTACGGTGAGTAAGCAACTCCGTTATTCTCTCTTGCTATATACAATACAAGTCAAATGGCTGGACCGTATACGTTTCGTTTCTAGCCCGTTTGCAGCGAGTCGCCGGTTGGCCACTGGTATCGACCAGATCCCGGATGGGTTTTCATGGTAAAATCGACACACATGCCTACGATTGACCACGGGGGGAGGGCAAACGTGGCTCAAAGTGGATCGCTACTTTGACCGTCTAATGCTGTGCTCCGACGTCGGGAAGGCTCCGTGGCCCTATCCGGCTAGAGTGCAGAGACGGTGGAGACCGTCTTGCCAATGCGTTGTCACCACCCCTTCCGTTTAGAAACGCACCTGTCGGACGCAGTATAACGCAATGCATTAACCTTCCTTCCTGGTCTACTTAGCCGAGGTAATACCGGTCATTGTCAGGCGTGCAGTTGCCAATTTCGACTACTGCCTAACTAACCATCAGTGAAATAGTTACCATGGCAGCATTTCCGACTCATCTGTTGCTGCGGACCTTTAGGATTGCCCCAACTGAGAACCCCCAATCTTATTTCCTCCCATTTTTTACCCCTTCACAGCATCGAGGTGGGCTATTAGTATATTTCGCCTCGCCATCACCTTACCCTGGTTAAATTTATGGACAAATTTGACTGTCTATTCTTCTTTTCCTGACTGGATTTCGGTTCGACGTGATATCTGGTGTACTAGATACCCTACATCATAATACAACCTCCCACCTAAATCCACCTGCGACCAAAACAAACGATGATCTGGACCATGCGGACCCCTTCACACGCATCGTAGCGATAATGACCCCCCCCCATGAATTCATCCATTGATATCTAGCGAAACGAATCACTTCCAAAGGGAGGTGTGGTAATGAAGACGCAACTGACACACGCACTCTCACCCGCATGCAGGCTCTCAGGTTTGTACCGTTTACCAAAGAGGCAATATTTTAATATCACCCCCTTTACCTGCCGAACTCGTGAAGGTACTCTTTCGTTTTGATCCCCTCTCCATCGTGCATGACAGGGGCTGGGATTACATTGTAATTGTTCAGCCGATTCAGCATGGGGGTCGGACCGTAAACCGAGAAAGGATGGGAGAGAAAGACGAGGACATTGCTGGGACGGACAGGCCAGAACCTGTTAGAAGGACACGTTGCTCATAGATAACAGGTCATTGCGGCCATCCGATATAAATTTTAGGTACCATCAAGGCGGCCGCTGCAGTTGGATATGTATGCAGTACCAGGTAACCTGTGATATACTGCAGCACGGCCATAAGCTTCATAATACAATTTCAGTACCACACAAGAGCCCGACACCGGACGGAACAGGTGTTTTACTGGAGTAACGATGGAATATCCGGTATCTAGACATGGCACGGCCCCCGTGCGATGCCGACAGGATTGCTAATGATCCAATGTATATACTGATTTTAATATCGGCCCCAGAAGATAGGGGATAGTATACACAACAAACAAGGTACTCCCCTCCCCACTGGTTCAACTAGTTTTGGCCCGAATCGTCCGACCCACAGTTCGGAGTTATGTAGTCAATATAGCGGAGTAGGCAAAAATAAGAGATGTTGCGTCATGCATTCAGAACCACGTAACGGTATTCAGTATTTAAGTGCAAGGAAGGTGTCCAGCCGCTGTACTGTTTTTGCAGTGGCAGGGATGACATGCAAATACCAAGGCCACGTCTCCCAGCTGACAGCGAACTTGCCCACGTTGATAATGTTAGACCGCTACGTAACACTTCAGCCTTGCACAACACTGAACAGCTTGGTCACGGGGGGGGGGGTTTCGTGAGTACTGTGGGGTTGAGCATTAGATTTAGTTTAGTGCACCTATAACGGATGTAAGCTATCAGAGACTGGATATACCTTTCTTCACTGTCCAATACGAACACGCAAACACACACACACGTATACATGGGACCCAGCGACATAGGGGTAGCAAGCCCGTCGCAGACCATCAGGGGCCTAAGGGGTAGAAATCGAGCCGGCTGGCCCATAATACCCGCCCCGTCTGGCTGGCCAGGTAGCGAATGAACCGGAAGACTGCTTTGCCAGTTCGGAACGACGTCCGAGGACCTTAGTTCGGCCTAGGAGCAGCGCTGGTGAGATTTTTCGGCTAAAACCCCAGGTCGTTCTGCACCCTGCTTCTGGCTTTTAATCGTAGCCAGCCAGAGTTCTAGTCTGACATTCAGCTTTGAAGTCAAGTTACATAGAGGCAGATGTTGCATAGAAATATGTTCCCTTACGGTCTGCTACTTACTAATTCCGCTTGAGAGATCAGTTAAACCTCGCTCTTTAATTAACAGCTTAGGGGGGGATTAATAAGTAATCTGAAGAACGGACTATGAAAAGGGCACTCTACTACGTTGGAGATATGATACGTAGCTGAAAACATGACCTTTGCATAATTGAATACCAGGTATGCAGATGAGAGTCCGGTACTCGAGTCCTAGTAGTGAGTCCGAATTACCGGGACTGTCTTGATCCAACAGAGCAGTCGACCACCATAATGGAAATCAAAATCGCGTACACATCCGCTTAATGGAGAAGGGGGGGAGCAGTGCCGTGAATGGTTTCGATGCTGTACAGTTATTTCCCAGGTGCTAGGTTGGAGTTCCGTCGGTCCTGCAATGACCTGGCGCACAGGGGAGTGCCCGTCTAGGGGTAACCTCAGAATGGAGGTGCCAACCTTCCCCCTCCTGAACCAAGGAGTGGGCATGAATAGCGAACACGCAGGGGCCACATCAAGTGACATCGGCATTAGGGGTTGGTGGCGAACGGCTTGGAGGTGAGGGGTCGATCCGACACGGGGGCTTCACGATGGCATCGCCGGTTCTATCGGTCCAGCCTGGGTCAGGTTTGGCTCAACTGACTGATTAATATCGAGGTGATGCCGAATTAGAACCTGTAGGGGGTCCAAAACGGTTTGGTTTGGCATAGCTTGAGGTCTCAGACATTGGCGCTGTCGATGAAAACTAGAAGTTTCCAAAATAAGGAAGCCAACGGGTTTAGCTGTGTTATAATTGGGCCATTCCTCGCCTTGCCGTTTAACTTATCAAAACTTAACTATTTTGACATCTGAAGTCGTGTCCCTTCTGCTCCGTCCTATTTAACCAACTGTGATGTGTGGGACCTCATTAATTCCTTTTATTCCAAGGACTTCAGAGTGAATTGCTTTTCGCTTACAATGACTACTACGCTGAGCTTAGTATCACCCTGCCGCCCCACCGCCTACAAGTAGCTAGCCTGCTTCCTTGAGGCCATTGTTCCCTTAAAGGTGAGCCTCGGTCTAGCTGCCCGCTATAAAACAATGACGAAGTTTACGAGACCATATTCCTGAGACTGCTGGGGATAGGCCCTCAACTGACGGTTAAACGACCAACCCGTGTTTGATGTACCTCCCCTTGTACCATGTGCAATGCCCTGCTCAGGAACCTAGGGATACGTAGCTACTTGAGCCGCCGGGTCTCGCATAACCTCACCAATGCCTAGCACAATTAGAGGGTACGTTTGACCACTGGTATCCTGGAGAAGTTTGACTAGGCCAGTGAGGACCTTCTGGACTCCATGATCCCAGGTGACGAAACATGGATATATATCTATGATACATTGAAGATGGCCCTGTCCCGACCCAGCCCCACTGGGGCTCTACCATACCCAGGGCTATGCTAATGGTATGATTATAATTTTCCAGACGCGGCCTGTTGTACCAGAGTGTCAAATCCCCTAGTAGCAAAGTTTCCAGCAGCCATTAAGTATTGTGCAGGATGAAGCCCATGCCCCAGGCCTGGGCAAAGGCGGGGGGATAAGGTCCTTTACCCCTCCTCCACGGCTTTGCCACGATAATGCACCACTACGTCGTGCTGCAGCTACCCAGGCCTACGTTTTCAGCATCCAAGTATAATTTCTGCCAGTCCTCCCCCTACAGTCCTGCTGACCTTGCCCTCCTGCGACTTCTGGCAGTTCAGGAATATCGTGCGGCGGTGGAGGGGCAAGGAGTCCAGCGCATTGGCGGTGGCCATAGAAATCTAGTAAGAACTTGCCAAGATTCCGCCAAGTGTCTTTAGAGCCTACTTAAATCAATGGCGATGTCGAAACCTAGGCAGTATATCAAGTTTTAAGATATGTTTTTTTTCTAAATGGGGTCTATTTAAAATAATTACGATCAGTATATACTACTCAGCGAGCTCTTCCGAGTCAGCTATTAGTTCGAATTTAGGCCGGAGTAGCTATGACCCTACTCTTATCCCTAACCTAATGATAATTTAACATACAGAAAACAACCGTTTGGGGTCCAGGCTTTGTGGGAGGTTGCTAGTACAGTATACGACGAGACATGGGGGAATGGATTGTTATTTAGCCGGCGGCGGGGTGAAACCGCAGGAATTGTAAAAAAAAATCGGCGAAATGGAAAGGGTTGTCCTAGAGGCGGTAAGAGATAGAGAAACTCTCTAGAGGGGGCAGGATTATATGGCATTAGAATACTGTGACTTTTGTCGGCCACAGCTGCTACGATGGGTATGGCGTCACACTCTGATAGCAAGCCGTCGAACTAGAAGACTCTAGCGGTCCAGTGAAGCTGAGTGGAATAGTTTGTCACCACGGCTAATACAGGCCCCACCGGCATCGACTCACAATAACTGGATGAGATTCGTTCTAAATAGTGCAGGTCAGTATGGCCACTAATAGCACAGCAGGCAGAGCTAGAGTCTACCTTGACTCTCCGGGGCGGAAAAGGATTTGACGGAGTGTATCATGGACGGTGATCGGTGAAAGGTTGTCCACCTGGGCGACTAGGGTAGTATATACACATTCATGTGGGCGGATGTATGTCGATGTAACTCCACGAAAGTCGTACTAAATGGTCATCCCTGGTTACCTATTTGATCCACTTTCAGTGGATCCACTGTTGTGTCAGAGGAATCGAGTGAAATTATAACCCTAAAAATCAGCACCTCTGTAAACACCTCCTTGATTCGGGCCGATGACCTGGCTCCCTGTGAGTCATAGCACTAGACAGTTCTGACGCAGGATGCGGACCACCATTTGCCCTGGTCCTCCCTACTAGGTGGTCATTATAGGGCTGAGTTTAATGACTAGAATCCGATGCAGGCTACCCACCAACATACTCGGCACAACAAGAGTGCCACTGAGTAGCGAGCTGGCCATGTGGCCACAGCAATAGCCCTATTCGGATCAACCTACTGGCATTAGCACAATGGTACACGCTGTATCATCGGTTACGATTCAACTCCCCACTGCTACAATCTACCGAAGCCCACTTGCCTCCCAGTATTTGCTTTTCCCCTGTGCCTTTGCGCCGATCGCAGTTTGGTTTTCAGTGGTGTCTTTCTTAATCGAAGGACGTGTAACTCTTCCTATTAAGCAAAGTTTCTCTCTCCAGTCACACGCGCATGGTGTTAACGTCATTACAAAGGCCCTGGCAGTCAGAAAAGAGGCGCATACCACGTCTACATGGCCTTTCACATTCAAACCAAGTTATTTCCCAACCGCACCGTGTCCCCCCCGTCCTCCACATTGCTCCTCACTTGATACATCAGGATCTGCCGTTTCATCTGCACACGCATTTTATGGCGAATACGTCCTACTAGATTATTAGGTCACCATGTCGAAATCTTTAGCAAGTAAACGTAAGCCCTAACCGAAAGATAGGGAATCTAATACAGGGGATGGGTTTGAAATCGTTTCAATGCACCCTTGAAGGGCGTCATTAACTGGCTACCACAGCTAATTCCTCCCCCGAGCGCCCCTGTGTTGTCTGTCGTGCATTTATGAATTAACACCCCCCTCGCCTTGTTCCACACGCTACGGCAACCAGTGGGACGGTACAGGTGAATTTTGGGGGTAGATGCCTCCCGATACATACTGATAAAACTAAACTCGTGGAAATCTCTGGTGTCGATAGTGGGAGTATAGTAAAGGCACCGGGGTTACCCAATCACCGTAAGCAAAATTAAGCATTGCACTACTTAGAAGAGTGGTAGGGGTTGGATGTGATCAAGTGATACAACTTGCTTGGTACCTGAATGTTTATTACCGAGGGCTTCATCCTTGTAACGAAATCACCTTTACCCGCACGTACGGTCCCAACTATGCCTTTTTCGCACCTAACCCGCCACCCTTCTTCAGCTTCTGTTCACGGTGTTGCTGGAGTTTCAGCTTACGCTCCTCGCGCCGCTGCTGGAGGGTAGACGCTGGCTTGATGCCTGACAAAGACGAGGTTTTCGGTGTGGTTATGGGAAGAAACGCACCGGTGGAGAAAAAATCGTCGTCTTTCACGGAGACCCCGTTGTTCCCCGTCGATGCGGGCCCGGTTTGATAAGGGGCAGCAGAAGCACCAAAAGTGGCGAGTGGTTGGCGCGGAGAGGTGACAGGGGTGTCCCAGTCGGATGTATGACTGGACCCTGGTGTGGCCGCGGCTGCTGATGGCCAGTTACTCGCGTCGTCAACTGTAAAATCACCAATTGCATCCCAACCGTCACCGGCCACATCCGCATTTCCGTCGTCTGCCTTCATGGCGGCGGCAGCGGTAGGTGGTATGGTTTTTCGAGTCGTCGCAGGCTTGGCTTCCGTCACGTCCACTGGTGCTGTTGACGATAGAGAGGGCGTGGTCGGCGTACTCTGCGCGGCACCATGCGTGAGCGGCGCAGCGGTCATATTGGTACCCAATGCAGTGAGCCCGCGGGACAATGAAGATACTGCCCATCCACTCCAGCCCTCTTGGAGCGAGCCCTCGGACGGGACGCGGTCGGGACCGGCGTCAGTACCGGTCTTGGGTTGGGCGGTATCGGGCATGGCGCTCGCTAGTTTATCCACGGTGGCCAGAAGGTTCTGCACCGCTTTGAGCGCCTGGGTGCGAACCACCTTCTCTTGGTCAAGTAAAACACTACAGGCGGCCGGCAGAAGACGGCCCGTTAGATCCTTGGCTTCGTGACGCGAACTGGTCGCTGCGACAGCCATGAGGGCGGCGCTGCGCGCGTGTGGGAAGGGGTCGCGTAGACCCCGTACGAGCAGTGGGCCCACCAGATCACGGTGTGTAACGTTCGACAGGTGGTTGTCCAACTTTCCTAAGCAGACGAGGGCGTTCGTCCGAATCCCAGGTTCACGATCTCCGGCCGCCCGGCCCAGCGCGTTGACCACATCGCCCTGCAGTGTGGATTTGGACAACTTAGGGGCCAATACCAGAACGGCCTTGACGGTCTGCTCTCGGATGGCGGGGGCTGCGTCGATGAATCCGGTCGCTATGTGCGGGTATATCACGTCGTTCACCGTGCGGTCGGCGATTTTCGTTACGTACACACCTAGGTGCTCCAGGAGGCAAAATCGCAGTGCACGGTCGGGCAGGGCGAAGAGACGGATGAGTGTCGGAGTGATCGAAGTAACGAACTGATCCTCGTCCAGACGCTGGCCAATTTTAAGCACAGCTTGTAGGACCTGCGGGCCGCCTTTGCGCAGGACACGTGGGTCAAAAATCAGGATGAAAGGTGCACGCAGGAGATGAGTTAAGGTATAGATTACACGGAAAGGGTTAGGGCAATACGGCTAAACTCTAGTCCCAACCAGCCTTTTCTCGTTTGGACTAGATGGGAGAGTGTGGTTAGTTAGAAACGGGCAAGGTCTTCCGTTAAATTTACCTGCGGCGAACTCCAAGGTCTTTAGCAGCTCAGGTAGCACCTTGTGAACCGAGAAAGAGATTGGAAAGGAATCCACGTGGGGGCCAAGTTGCCTGGTGGTCAATGACGTGGACGGATCGCAAAACCGCCGCAACAACGGCGCGGACAAGGTGGGTTAGATTGTGATGGCTTCGTTTTTCCGGCAGTTAACATTAAACAGCAACGCAAATCTATCTCGATGAGTTCCCGTGAGAGTACGTTGCGAGCTGTTCGATGAGCGACCTACCTGAAAAACTCGGCCTTCTCCCCGGCCTCTTTGATGCTCATATTCTCCAGAAATAGGTTGGTGTGGATAAACTCGTTCTCAAAGAACCCGTTTGGGCGGGTTCCAGTCGTCAGGAACTGTGCCACCCGACCGCGGGCGGTAGGGCTGGGTAAGACAAGCTGCTTGTAGGCGCGCACCAGCGGAACCGGAATGCAGCCGGGCTGCTCCAGATCGTCAGGACTGGTCAGCGGCTGATTATAGGATTCGTAGATTAGGGTTGCGAGCTGCCAGGCGTCGAGCGACCCATTGTCGAGGGTAGCCCAATTCTGGTTGCGCACCTCGGGTGGCGCGTACGTTTGGATCTGTGGCAGCAGTCCATGGTAAGTCCTGATGATGGCCTCTGGTTCGGTCGGGCTACATAGCGTTTCCAGGCCGCCCAGGCGCCACTCCCCGGCCAGGGTAACGTAGACCGAGGCCGTGCGCAGGTTGCCGTGAACTAATTTGCAGTCGTCATTGAGAAACTTGACGGCTTGGGCGACCTTGTAGAGACCCCAGAGTGTCAGTTGGTCATCGCGGTGGTCCCGGAGGTGCTGGCGGAGGGGCAAGACGGGGTTTGTGACAATGTAGATGGTGTCGGCGTTCTGGAAGGCGGGATGGTGGAAGGGAGGAGTGCAATAGTATAAGCCCACCATTATTTTACAACGTCATGTTTAATACCGTAAGGCTGGAGCGTATTTGTTTAACCAAGGGGTTTGGTAGATCAGACTCAGGGCCATCCAACGGTGCGCGAGTACAGAGCTAGCGGCGCATACCCACCTCAACGCCGTCCAGGAACGTGAGCAAATTAGGATGCCGAATGGTTCGAAACCGCTTGTACGCATTCTTGGCGAGGGGCAGCAGCTCTCTGTGTTGGGCACTGTTGAAAACAAATATTGACACCTCACTTTGGTCTTCCTATCAGCGAGGAGGGTGAAGTAGAGGCGTAGAAAGCGGAGGTGCGGTGTGATGTTGGTATTAGTCTCGTAGGTGGAGCGGTATTTCAGCTTCCGCCGGTGTCAAACTAAAATATTAATAATTGACGTGCTGGGTGTGCCGCCGCTAGTCGGCGAGCGGCAGGGGAACCGTGTGACACGCCGTCCGACGACAGGGCCAGGCCGTATGTCGTTGGTGCTAATTTACCCTTTTGGTTCCTTTGTGGAGGGTCCAGATGGCCTGGTCGTCTTGGTCGGCGACAGGTTCGCCCACGTGGTACGGAAAGCCCGGCGCCGGACCACCGAATCCGACGGTGGAGAGCGTGGAGCGCACCAGCCCGGAGAAGTAGGCCATGGCTACTACGAAGCACGCTGTAAGTTACAGAATGGGTTGGCGAGAGGAATGGGGGTGGTGCTGTATAATGAGCAAAGTGATCGGTTCAATGATGAATGGATAACGTATTAGCTGACACCAGTATGACATGGGCCGTTCCTCGAGCAGTAGGTCCGTGGGGAGGAATACGGGCTTGGTTAAGGGTAAACAGGTGGCCACGGCAATGTCTCTGCCCAGCCTACCCAGTTCGTCTGGGGCTTACCATCTGTAGGGGGGCGAGGTAGGCACCAGAGGGCCTTGGTGGTTTACCAGCTGGCACGGCGGGGATGTTCCCCCCCCCGCCAGTTGGGACCACAGGACGACACATTGCTGCAATGAGCGGGCAGAAGGTTCCGCCTGGGCCAGGCACACCGCAGCTGCGGCTAGCCGGTAGAGGAAAGGGACAACGAAGACACGTTGAACACCGCCGTTGGCCCCGATTGCCCCAAAGGACCGCCCGAGTTGAGGATCACCCCTGTCGCTCCCCTCCTTAGTCCTGCGCAGCTAAAGCCAACCGTTTACGCTCGATCGTTTGGCCTCTGTATTAGCGACTAGCAAGTCCGCTGGACCCCTCGCGCCGTACAATCGAACACCGTCCCCAGAGATGGGGTCGGCCTTGTAAGGCTAGCTCGGCACCAACGGTGCTCATAAAAGCACCGTGGCCTGCCCCCGGGACCATTAGCCTGGTCAACCGCTCGGTCATACTTCTGCCATCCGCTCCTTATCGTCACTTTCTGTGGCTTTTTTTTCTGGTACCGCACTCGCTGGCACACACCTACTCGCTCCATCTTTTTTAGTGTTACTACGAAACCATCAACCGCACAGTATCTCACTGGCGCCTAGTGCGTAACGTGTTCCTAACCAGTCACCCGTCACAGCTACTTCCATCTGGACCCTGACTCCCGCGGCCGTCATACATCCTCACCCTCATCGATCCCATTGTCACCAATACCCTTGTACTATTCCCCTCAAGGTCCATATAACTACCCATTTCTGTGTAGAATCCACCCCCCATCAGGCCCGCAATGTCCAGCCCCGCTGACGTCCGGAAACGGATGCCCTACGAGGAGGTGCCCGGGGAGGACCCGGCCGACAGTATACCCATCGCGACCTCCCCGTTAGCTGGTGCGCCGCTCCAGACCGCCGACGCCGCCTCCTGGCCCATGTCCTCGACTCAGCTTGCCGCCCCCGCCGCATCGGACAAGGCCGCGACGGTATCTACGCAGTCTGCCGCCGACGCCAGCGCGGTTCCCAGCAATTTCGTTAAGGACTGGCACAACATAGTGCTCCTGGTTGTGCTTTACCTGCTACAAGGCGTCCCTGTGGGCCTGGCCTTCGGCAGCATCCCGTTCCTGCTCAAGGCCAAGCTAAGCTACGCCCAGATCGCCGTCTTCTCGCTGGCCTCCTACCCGTACTCACTCAAGCTGCTGTGGTCGCCCATCGTGGACTCGCTATATGTGCCTTCGTTCGGCCGCCGCAAGACGTGGATCGTGCCCATTCAGTTGGCCATTGGCTTCCTCTGCCTCTGGCTTAGCACTACCGTCGACAGCTACCTGACCGACCCGGCCCCGCACATGACCACCCTCACTCTGATCTTTTTGTCACTTGTTCTCCTCAGTGCTACCCAGGACATCGCCGTGGATGGCTGGGCCCTGACTCTACTCTCCAAGGAGAACATGTCCTATGCCTCCTCATGCCAGACCATCGGCCTCAACACGGGCTTTTTCATGTCCTTCACCGTGTTCCTGGCCTTTAACTCGGTCGAGTTTAGTAACCGCTACCTCCGCAGCGTCCCCGGCGACGTGGGTGTCCTCCCCCTGGGCGATTACCTCTGGTTCTGGGCCATCATGTACTTTTTGGTCACCCTCTATTTGGTTCTCTTCAAGGCTGAACAGCGTACTGACCCCGCCGAGGCCATGGGCGTCGCTGAAACCTATCAGACCATCTGGAGTATCATTCGCCTTCCGCACATGCGCCACTTCATCGCAATCATGCTGGTGGCCAAGCTGGGCTTCATTGCCAACGAGTCTGTCACCGCGCTCAAACTCCTCGAGAAGGGCTTCGGCAAGGAGGACTTAGCCCTCACCGTCCTGATCGACTTCCCGTTCCAGATCATATTTGGGTATTACGCCGCTAAGTGGAGTACCGGGGACAACCCCATGCGACCCTGGATCTACGCCTTCGTTGCCCGGCTCGTCCTGGCCGTCATCGACATGGTCATCGTGGCCTACTGCCCCACGGACGGCATTAGTACGGGCTACTTCGCCGTGGTGGTCGCTGCCACCGTCCTAGGCTCTTTCAGCAGCACCGTGCAATTCGTCAGCATCAGTGTCTTCATGACCAACATAGCCGACCCCATCATCGGCGGCACCTACATGACTCTGCTCAACACTCTCAGCAACTTTGGCGGCACCTGGCCCAAATATTTTATCCTGGAGGCCGTCGACTACTTCACCGTGGCGACGTGCAGTGTCCCGGACAAAGCCAGTAATGAATTTTCCTGTATCGATGAGGCGGGCAAGTCGCTCTGTGGCGAGCTGACCGGACAGTGTGTCACCGAACGCGACGGTTACTACCTCGTCGGGGCCACCGGGATCGCCCTCGGTACCCTCTTCTTCTTTGGCTACATCTTGCCTGAGATCCGGCGGCTCGTCCGTATCCCTATCTCGGAGTGGCATCTCAAGAGTTCGAGGCCCAATGAGCTGGCCAAGGAGAAGTAAAGTGGCAAAACTGAGGCGGCAGCCGGACTTGCCCCGTTAGTCCCGCCCTACTACCGGTGTCTTGCGCCGTGTATTCAGTATTTGAGGTCATTTGTCTTAACCAGAAATAAAAAGAGAAGGTCACCGCAATACAAGAGAGGTTCCTTTGGGGATTTATTAATCCACCTGTGATCTTGATGTATCAGCAGGTTTAGTCTTTAACCATTACTTAGGTTCAAAATCGATTATTTAGCAAGGCATTAAAGGTGCGAAGACAACAGGTTGGGTGGGTGGCGGTCGGCCGGGTCAGCGCCTGCGTTGTCCTCCAATCGACCAAACACGCCCGCCGGATCCAGGATGGACTTCCAAGGGCATACTTTCGCAATGGTCGCGAGCGGGGGGTCGGGGCAATCGGCCGGGGTTTTTATCATCCCCTCCGCGGGTAATACCCTGGTACTCGCCTCGCTAATGGCCCGGCAGACCGACCGCCATAACGTCAGATGGGCTTCCGGGAGGAAGGTCGCGGGTGGCGGGTCGCTACCTGGCGCTAAGGGCTGCAACCTCGGTGTCAACGTCGTCGAGGGACTTACAATCGGCTCGACTCTTGACTCTACTTTTTCTACGTTGGGGTCTTGGTTCACCTGTGCTGCACGGTCTTCGTTGGCGCCATCCGTGGCTGGCTCCGCTTCTCCTCTGTCCTCGTCCATGGCCCTTTCGATTAAATTCGCCATAGACCAGCCGAATGTTGATGACAAAGCCGCGGTGCTACCGTCGCCCCGCCCAGCGGTCAGTTCAAAGCTGACAAACGGCCGGCGTTCGAGCCCTTGTAGCTGCGTCTCGACAGTGTCCTGTATATGGGCGCAGGTGCTTAGAACGTCCGACCAGGGCACAGAACACGGCACCGTGTCCTATGGAATTAGAATACTCAGCGAGGTTTCCAATGTTGGTTAAGATAGGTTAGCTATAAAATACAAAGGAGGGGAGAGGGTGAATGATCTGACGTCGATGTCATCCGATCGACTGCTCGCTTCCCACGTGGCTAGTCAAAAGCCTAGGTGGCGCAGCCACTTACGAGTATACAGTTATCGAGTAGGAGCTCTTCTTGAAGGGCAGGTTGCAGCTATCGTCGAAAGGAGATGGGCATTGCAGATCAGCTGCGGTTAGGAAATATAAGCGAGCCGGCCTCTCTGGCTTACAAATTACGAGGTTGCTCAAAATATAGAAACTAGAAACCTTTGGGCCTTGTTACGGCTTAACAGCCGCAAACATAATAATTACAAGGCACGTGTCCTACCTCGTGCCAGGCATCCACCCGTTCCCCAAGTTCCTCAGATGCCACGTAGCCGTAGAATGGTTTCACCGCATTGATCACTTCGCTCTGTACGAACTTGAGCACGGGTTCGAATGACGACGCCAGGTGAACCCGTAGGATGGCGGCCCGTTCCGGTGTGAATCCGTGACGCTTGGCCAGGTAGAATGTCTCGGCGTGGCGGCACGCGCGCCGCAGCCACGTGTTAGCCGCACCTGGGGACCCTAGGCGTGACTGAGGAAATTCATGGACCCGGACGCGCTGCAGAGCAGGTAGATCCTGCTGGATCAACTGGTGGGCGCACCGGATACCGGCGGCCCAGCTAGGCAGGAGGACGGTGAGGTTGGCCGTCGAAGCGGGTAGCGGGGTGGCATGGAAACAGGCAGCAACGATGATACCGAGAGTGCCACGCTACGAACGGTGGGCGCAAGGTATCCGGTGCGGCAGAAGGGGTTAGCCCGGGAAAAACAATACCGGCGAGCTTGGCCTAGTCATTAACATTCGAAACGTGGCCGCTGCCTATGCGGCCCACCAAACGTGACTTACCGACCCGATGAAAACCGCACTTAGGTCCTGGTCGGCCCGGTGGGTCATAGTGCCTACAATATTGGGGGCAGAAGGAGATTATAGTTTGGAGGATAATTAGCTACCATCTCACGGCATATAAAGGCGAAGATAGTCGATACATCAAACCTGGTATGCAAATATTCACAGGGCAACTCCCAGTTGTGTACTTACCTTTGGCAGTGACTGTAGTAAAGCTGTGCAGGGCCTGGCGCAGTGGCTCGCGGGAAGCGAGGTAACGATCGAACGTTGGTGATGCCAAGAGACCACCCACGGTGCCGGGGAGGCGCTGGTCATCGAAGCATTGTACGCAAGGTGTCATGAGAGGGAGGGTTTGGAAAATTAGGGCCAGCTGCTACTCCCCCTTGACGGATTTGCCCAGTCCTGAAGTCGGGATGCATTGCTTACAAACGAGTACCATGGTACTTTCAGCGTCGATGCCTGCCCAATCCTTATAACCCACCTGAAGATCAAATCCCGGCACATGTAGCGCGTGTTGCGCCAAGTGTGCCGCCAGGTCGCGGCAGGTCATGCTAATATGAATAGTTGAGCAGAAGGTGGATGGTAATACAGCCAACGTTTAAGTATTCACGAAACAGTCGCACCTGCGATCCCTGGATGGCGCGTGGCGCCGTATACCTGGTACATACTTACCCAGCCTCGACTGTGATGGTCCGGTTCACGTCATTCAGCCGCACAATGCGGTGCAATCGTCGCAGATCGATGCAGACTACAGGCCGGGTGGTATCCCAGGAAATGGGACAGCGTTCTGAGCGATCACCCCTGCCTGACCCCGCTGGCATGACCTGAACCCCGTGGTGCGTGGCTTGCTGGACCAGCACCTCCACCTGGCGACATGTGTCGGGTTGTAGGACAAGGTCCGGGACAATACCGAGAGGGCGGATCATAATGGCGGCCGCGAGCGGTTGGTGGAGGGCAGTGAGCACCGTCCAGGCCTCGACTGGAAGTGGCTGGGGCAAGGTGGTTCCCCGGTTTCTGGCCAAATGATGGACCAGGGTCACGATCAACTTGGCACTGGTATCGGGCAGCCCCTGGCTTAATTGCTGGCACCATATCAACCAGGTCCATAGACGAAGCAATCGCGGGACGGACTGCGTATACCGGAGCCGCGTCGAGTCGTCAGAGGTAGTGTAGGGCACGACCGTCCGCACGGCCTCCAGGAAGGGAAGCATGGCCTCGCTGGCAGGAAGCAGAGGCTCATCGAACCGTGTGATAAGGTCGGGAAGGACGGTCGCCAGCTCGCGAACCGTGGCGCGGCGTCCCTTGGGAGCTGACAGTGTCCCCGACAGATACCGCCGCCGCCAGGTGATCCGGCGGTCAGGGTCGGGTACTTGACCACGTCGTTCTAGACAAGGAAAGCGGTGGCGGCAATAATAAAGCGAATTCATCAGTAAAGCTCTGCTCCAGTGGCCGCGCAGTAGGTCGTATGAGCGACAGAATAAGCGTTACACATTCGCATGTAAGGCCTTCGTCGTACACATGGGCGTAAAAGCCTGTCATAGCTTAGACTTAGAAAGTTGCGACCCTAGCCAGGGCACGGGAGTTTTGGCCACATACCTGGCTCAAAGGGAAAGGACGGGTTACCGTGCAGCATTGGCTCCCGTAGTGCTGTTGGGGTCGATGCGGCAGCGGCGGATGTGACAGCGAACATTGAAGTGGCAATGGGAGATGCAGTCACGGCAGGTTAGGCTTCAGGGCAATGTAGACAAAATGGAATGGGCTGCGTTGGCAGATGCACGAAGTAGAGGCCCGCCCCCAGTGGTCACCCAAGCTGCAGGCATGGCCGGTACCTAGCGGACTGGGAACTGTTCATTCTATGCAAAGCATGTGTGTGGAGACCAGGTTCACGTGCCGCCCCCTCCCATCCTACACGCCAACAGTCAACCCCAGTTATCGGCGTTATGCAAGAGGTAAGGTGCACAAGGTGGAGTACCGAAGCCAGAAGGTCCGCAACTTCCTGCTGGGCCCTGAAGCTCTGGCCGCGAAGGAGTTTGTGCGATGGGCTGGCTCCTCTAACATAGCTTTGGCTGCACCGCTCATCATCCGTATGGAGCCGAACTAGTCCGAGCGCCACTGTGACGTATCGGTAAGCACACCCTGCAGTTGACTGACCTGCCTAGGGAGAATGACATGGTTGGCCTAAACTGGCGGTTGGGGTGGGGGGGGCTAGGGAATCAGCGTCGTCACCCTAATGACCCGGTGGAACTTCCCTTTCGACTCACCCAATACTCTAGGACTCGCCCCCGAGAGTCCATTGCCCCGCATCTCACTTTGCTCATTTCGGTTAAGCCGACCCTCTACCTCCCTTCCGCATTGCCCCATCCCACCCGGTCTGCTACCTACTCAGTCAATATGCAACCCCAGCCGCAGAAGCTTGTTAACAAGGAAGACTTTCACACTTTTGTCGACCAGTTCGATACCTTCCTCCTCGACTGCGATGGTGTACTCTGGCACGGTTCAGAGCTCATTGATGGGGTTCCCGAGACACTAGATTACCTGCGCAAACAAGGTAGGTTAGTGGCTAAATTTGGGGTCGCCGTGGCCGACAGATACTGCATTATCAATCAGGCCTGAGCAGGAACGATATCATTATGCTTCAACCATGCAAGAAAACGCCTCCGTCTCACCCAACGTACCCCTTTTGTATGTATTTCTCCGTATTAGGCAAACGTATCATTTTCGTAACCAACAACAGCACCAAGTCCCGCCGCGCCTACACCAAAAAGTTTGAAAAAATGGGTATCAGCGCCAGTCCGGTAAGCAGGAAGGCTAACGTGCGCCAGCACCGTTAGTGTTTCGCCGTCGCTCAACATGAGCTGCGCTGGTCTGCCAGCCCGGACACCCGGAAGGCCTGGCTTACCCGATCATTCGCTGGCAACCTCGACCCCTCGACGTATAACTAGTTAACCGTCACCCTACTTCCCCCACTTTAATCTATTTAATATCACCAGGAGGAGATTTTTGGCTCGGCTTTCGCGACCGCCGTCTATCTCAGCAAGGTCGAGAAGCTAGAAGATGGAAAACGGGTGTTTGTTATCGGTCAGGATGGCATCAAGGAGGAATTTGCTGATGTCGGCATTCCGGTGGCCGCTGTAGAGGTAAGTGATGAGATAAAGACTTCCTGGTGCGGGCCTGGTAATTGAGGGGTAGGCCTGCAGGGTTGGTAGCGGGCCCGAATTAACCCCGTCCAACGCACCTACCATACCTGATCCCTCTCCCTTCCTAATGCGGTCAATGTACAGGACGAGAACAAGCCCATGACCGACGAGGACTGGGCTAAAATCACGCCGGACGACAAGGTAAGCTATTTATCCCGGCCGTGCATCGAATTAATCCGACCGAGGGTGCCCTGCCTCAGCACGCGCGGTGACCGTACCGAAATGTTTGGTTCGTTTAAACTCACCCAAACGACACCCCAACCTTACTTCCGCCACCCAACTTACCTGCAAACAGATTGGCGCCGTGGTCATCGGCTTCGACACCCACATCAACTACCGCAAGTACGCCCAGGCCCACACCTACATCACCCGGGTGCCAGGTTGTCGCTTCATCGCCACCAACACCGATAGCACGTTCCCCGCCGCGGGAGCCCTCTTCCCAGGCACGGGTGCCCTGGTTTCCGTACTTCAGTCATCCACAGGACGCGACCCCACCATCATTGGCAAACCGCACTCCACCATGATGAATTGCATTTTTGAGAAGTACCAACTCGACCCTCAGCGCACCTGTATGGTGGGTGACCGGCTCAACACCGACATCCAGTTCGGTATCAACGGTGGCACGTCAACCCTCCTGGTTCTCACTGGTAAGTTTGAGCTGGAAGGTGTTATATTCTCTACCTGTCACGTTCTGATGGCAGGTATGGTCGCTGGAAACCACTTCCCCACCCCCCTCCCCCCCCCTCTCACCACCTATTGAACTGACACTGATCCATGTGTCCCCACACTCCTCCCCGTCAACGTTACCCACCTTTGCATTCATTACAGGTGTTACCAATGAGGCCCACCTGCACGAACAGCTACCGGAGGTCACGCCGACTTACTACACCCAAAGCTTTGGTGGGATCGGATTGGCCGCGCAGCAGTAAGAGTTTTTGCGAGTGAGAGAAGGCACCTGCCTACCGGATTGTATCTGCTTTCCCAATGAAGGATATCCGGTTAGGGTTCCCCGACGTGGCCTGAGCTCATCAAGACAACGCCTTTGTTAATACGCTGGCATCCCCTCATAACAGTACATGGGAGCATGGCTCCTGCGATAATGGCTGGACCCGTCGACCTATTCTTCTATACTGTCCAAGTTTTGTCCCACACACACCATATTCTATCAGTCATACGATTCATCACCAATAAATGCGAGTCAATTTCAACCGCCATTACCCCTATTAGCCAGTCTCACATTCCGGGTTGCGGGAAGGCCAACTTCATTATCCGATTCAATGGTACACTAATGACATCCCTGGGGGAGGGCTTGCCTTCTCCCCTAGACACTTGAATCAAAGCTCTAGCCTAGATCTTACCCCCACATAGAATTGTTTTGGAAGTCAGGAAGCTTTAAAAAAAGCAGGGTGTGTATTGGGGAGGGGGAAGGTGGGGTTTGGAGGGTGCGTAAAGAGGAGGGGGTTGAGGAAAGAAGATATTTAAAACTTCATGAGGTGGGGGGCCTGGCCCTTCTTCAGGGTGAAGCGGGAACCGAGGTACTCCTTAAGCATGGGCGTCTTGTTGATCTGCTCCAGGAGGATGCTGTCAACGTTCTTCTGAAGCTGGATGCGCGCCTCGGGGACGGCGTCAGTCTTGGCGGCCTTGTCACCAAAGAAGCGAGCCTCGCCCAGCTGCGTGCGGGTCTTCTGTTCGCGCTTGAACAGGTCGTCGGTCAGCTCAGCGGGGAGCTGGGCGTTGGACAGGTCCAGCTTGGTGGAGGTGGCCACGACGTAGACCTGGTCAACGCGCTTGATGGGCACACCGTTGGCGGCGAAGGGGCCGGACACGAGCAGCAGACCGCTCTCCAGACGCTTCAGGAACACGACGCGCTTGCCACGGAAGCGACCGGCCAGGAGGATCAGCACGGTCCCGGGGGTGATGGAGGAGCGCACCTTGGACGGGCGGCTGGTCCGGAACACGGCCTTCTTGGCACGCACATCCTCGGCCGGGTAAAAGCCGTTGGCGTCGAGCTGGGGGGTGGCGTTGGCCAGGAAGCTGTTGAAGCGGTGGGCAGCCATTGTACAAATCTTCTGAGCGGGAATGTGGCAACGGTTAATAATGTGCGGATTCGTGTAGGAGTTAGTAATGCAGAAATGTAGAACCTGGGATTCGGGTTATGTCGGCCAGTCAATCGAAAGTTACCCCTTCGTACGCCAACTATCGGATATCACGCGTCCATCCATCCATCAGCCCACCCATGGTCAGAAATGGCTACTTCAACTTCATTGGGCTGTAGGCGCAGCGCAGGTGACTACGGCATCCATATTGGATGAGGGGATGGATGGATAGACGGTGGGCGGGCGGGTGGAGGATGGGTAAAGCAGGCGGCTCTACCTACTTTTGAAACACCGGTACGTACGGGGTTCGTGAAGAGAAGTGTAGAGAAGAGAAGGATCGATATCAAATTGGATGGGCTAGTCCCTGTATAACTTGGCTGAGTTTTCAATCATAGTGTGATGGGCCAGCTACAGCTCTGAAGGTGCAGGTGGCTTCACTAACTGCGGTGATGGTAGCAGGGGGGCCTATAGGGTTGTGCCATTAGTCTAGCGCTGCGACAAGCTAAGCTCACATCGTCGACCCGGCCTAGTCTCTATAAGCTAAGGGGGAAAGGGTAAAAAAAAAGTACCACGCGGGTCCCATTTATCAGGTTGGCCGGATGGAAAAATGTCAGAGGAACCACCACCACCCACCCACTGACATTGTCAATCTGCCAGCGATACTCCCGTATTCCTCCTATGCTCCCTGTTCCAACCGTGCCTATCTAAACCGGGCATATGGCACGCGCGTGTTGTTGCTACCCTATAGATTCTCTATGCCCTAATTCTTAACTTCAACCCCTTAACCAATTCTTTGTCACGGTTTGGCCCGCCAAGAGAATTTGGTCACATTGAACTCTACTGTCATATTCACTGCCGCTTAATATCCCTTTTGGGGTCTTCACTTGCATAACCTCCTTATATTGACCGTCCTTCCAATCATCCACTATGTACAACGGTATCGGCCTCGACACGACCCGCGGGTCAGGCACAAATGGCTACGTTGTCCGCAATATGGGCCATCTAAAGCCACGGCGGGACCACCGTAACGGTGCGTCTGCAACAGTCGATCCGAACGAACCGTTTGCCCATCTAGGCCGCGAGCGGGACACAGTCAACGGCCGGACCGCCAACCCGGAGCTCATTTTACACGAGCAGAAGCGGCAGGTTGAGCTGCGTTGTCTAGAGCTGCAAGACACGTTGGAGGAGGAAGGAAAATTAAGTGAAGCCGATATCGAGGCCCGCATCAGTGCGCTTCGGGAGACCCTCCTGGCCGAACTGGCTGAAGGACCCGAGGAAGGCCAAATGGTCAGTGTGACGGAGGCCCATCTGAACACCATTCGACCCCACGAGACCCATAAACTGGCCGCCGCGAAGCAGCGTGAGAATGAACGTATGGAGCAGGCGCTGGGAATCGGTGAGTACCGTCGTGAACGGCAGTCCATGTCACCCGTACGTCGGAGCCGATCCCCTCGCCGTGGTAATTATGGTTCTGACCGTTACCGTCGTAGCCATGGCGATGACCGCCCCCGCCACTATCGCAGCCGCCGGCGCTCCTACTCGCGCTCGTCCGGGTCGTACTCGCGGTCACGATCACCTAGTCCCCGATTCAGCCGCCGTCGTCACCGCCACCGATCGCCATCTCCTCCGCGTCGGGCCTCGCGTCGCCACCGTCGTGGAAACAGCACTTCATCCGCCCGTTTCAGTAGTAGCAGTAGCCGCAGTCGGTCGCGGTCCACCTCACCCGCTTACCGACGCAGTTCATTCCGGCGCGGCGAAAGCCGTCGGCGCCAGTACTCCCGTTCTTCTACCCCGTCCGACCGCTCCTCCTCCGATTCCAGCCGCAGCCCGGCCTCTCGCAAACCTTCACGAACCCACTCCACCCGGCGAAGCCATCGTTCGCCATCCGCCTCCCGCTCTCGCTCTCCCTCGGCTCGTCGCTCTCGCCGGCGCTCACCGTCGTCCTCTCGCCGCCCGCAGCGCAGTATCTCACCTCATGGATCCGTCGGACGTGGGTCCCCGGGGCGCCACTCATCTGTCTCGTCCTCCCGGTCCGTATCCCGCCATAGTGAGCGATCCCGCTAACCCGTGCTTACAGCTTAGCCTGTACCATGCTATTATATGAAGTGTGAAGCGATAGTATGCCACAGTATGTGAAATAAAGTATTACCGTCCAATCACCACTGGATGGGCATGTAGCATATCCGCTCAGACTATGCTGGTATTTGCGCACTTAACGGTCGACGATAGCCGTTTCCCATATTAAAAAATTACAGCGACGGTCTCGATTACGCCTCAAAGCACCACTTGGCACGTGGGAGTAGCCAGATTTAATGATTCGACCTGAGGGCAATAGGGAAAAGAAAGATAGGGAGATACTAATCGTCATCCTCATCGCTGTACACTAATTTTTGCCGTTTAGTAACCCGCTTCCCGCCGGTCTGGGGTCGGTCAACGGGCTCCGCGGCGCGGTCATCCATACCATCGTCGTCAGAGTACCGTGGTGACGCCGAGAGTTCACGTCGACCGGCTGACCGGTGGTAGCTTTCCATCCCACGCTGCTTAGCCTGTAGGATACGACGTTCGCGGGCATCGTCCTCTTCCTCGCTGCCATCATTCTTGTCGTATTCATCATCTCGGCCATGGTGACGACGCGAATAACCGTGCGGTCGGTCGGCCGTATCGACCTCATCGGCTGAATCGCCATATTCGACGTCTTCATCTTCATCGTCCACCACGAACCCATCGTCCTCATCGGCATCGTACCGACCTCCACTGCCGCGCGGACGGCGGCCGGCCGTACCGTACGGGTCGCGGTCGGTGGCGTACTCCTCGGCCTCGAGGGAGGCCTCATTAAACTCGGCGCTCCCACCAGGGTTGGTCATGCTGTAGCGCATGGCCTTCCGTTGCCGAGACGCTTCGAGCCGTCGGATGGCCTTCAACTTTTCGTTCTCCTGAAGCTCCATCTCGCGCTTGAGTTGTTCCGGATCCTTGGTGGTATTGAACAGCTTGGTACGAACTTTTTTCTTGTGGCGGTCGGTAATGCTCTTGGTGAACTTCTTGTGCGTCTGACTCGTGGTACTGGACGGCCGGAAGAAAAGGTGGTGACCCACCGCACAGCACCCCTGCTGGATCTCGTCCTGCGGTGGTAGCGTGGTCAACAGACTATGCGGGTGGTCGGTGGCTTTCACAATCACGTCAAAGTACTCCTGGCCCAGCGCGAGCGACATGGTGCCATCCGACCACTTGACGAAGCGAGCATTGGATTCGGCCTGTCAAAAGGAAGCGAGGCGAAAGTGGGTAGGTGACGCGGCAGAGAAGTTAATGAAAGTATAAGCTGGGGGAGGGGGTTCTGGCCGAAGGTCAAGAGTAAGAGGGTGTGTCGCAAGGCATTCCGAATATTTGATACAGACCGTCCGGTCTACCTTTCTGCTACCTACCTTGCGCGGTTCGCTGGTTGCCGCGGCCTTGACCTCACGCCAGCGGATGGTGTTTTCGAGTTGCAGTTTGAGCGCCTCCGGGTGTTCCTCCTCCGTCCGCTCCTCGTACGTCGCGGGATCGAAAGCCTGGGGGTCGACATGAAGGAATCCGGGGATCCTGGAGATGTAGTGATCCGCACCGGGGACGAATAGCTGCGGGGTGGCGGAGATAGTCACCGGGTGCGGGGGCTGCGGAGCGGCTTCGCCAAAGTCCAGCTGCGATTGGTCACGGTCTAGGTGATCTTCATCGTCTTCATCCTCGTCGACGACACGGTTGCGGTGGCTGCTAGTCGTCCGGCTCATGGGAGCGTCGGCAGGTTCGTCGCCAAACAGATCGCCCAGACCGTCGTCATCGTTGCCATTTGCATCGGGGCCGTCGTCTGCGGACTCGTGCGCTGGGCGAGGGGAGACGGCCGCGTCGGACTGCTGGCCGTCGCTCTCTCCGCCAAACAGGTCATCCAGCGCGGCTGGTTCTTGGCTACCGACGCGTTCGGCCATCGGCGACGACATGGTGCGAAATGAACAGGCGACAATGAGTGGCAAAGGGAATATCGCACAAGGATCGGTGAGAAACGTAGTGGGCGAAATGACCGAGGGAAAACCAGAACGGTGTCGGAATGGGCTGGAGGATAGTGCACAGATGGCGTCTGAACTAAAACGGGAGTTGTGATGTAAGCATGATACTGTGACCGTTCTCAATTATCGTGTCGACCGGTATCAGCGTCATCTGGCCGCTCTCATTCGCGCAACGGGGCAAGCATTGCCATTGGGCTTAGGATTCTCATGGAGCAGGACCCCACGAACACCCCCTTAGCCGGCAGTCCTCCGCTGCGGGGGGGAATAGACTTTACCCCACGGTCCTTGGTGCTGGCTTCGTAAACCGGTACTTCAGACTACTACACCAAGTGTGAATGATGGCTAGCTGATATCCACATTATCCCTGAGACACCTAGAGTTACAGCCATGACTAGTTGGGTACCTTGCCAGATGACCTTGCTCTCCAGCTAACGACTAGGCCGGATAGTCCCCTGGCACTTTCGATCTATACCCCATCCGTCGGGTGGTTTGAGATACCTATCGGGTAAACTTTCTTTACCCCCCAACTCGGTCTGCAAAACTAACCCCGTCAGTTTGTCCTTCAAGCTTAGTGTGTGGCTGCCAATCCCATCATAACCCCTACCCGCGCCCTCCAAATGGGGTACTGCGATGCTTGGCATCAAGGAGGACTGTTTTACATGATGTAGAAAATCTTTAGCCAAACGTGTCCATTGGGTAAACAGGATGAAGGTGGTTGCTGGAAGGGGGGGGCCAGATCTTGTCGAAGGGGTGAAAGTGATCCACTGGGGCGAGTAGTTTTGGCTGATCGCCGGGGGATTTTCATTTTTATTCCCCCTGGTAGAAAGGCAGAGCCGAAGGGGTTGTCGTGCCGGTCCGTACGGCGATCGTTCAGAGTAGCCAACTAACTGGCACTTTCTAGGCCCGTCAAGAGGTGGCATCTGGGGAAGCAATCCGGAACTGGTTAGTCCGTTCGCAGCTGGTCAAGGTGGCGCGATGGTTGCAGGGCGAAGCAGGTAATGAGGCAAAGTGGGCGGCCAGTATCAAAATCAATAATGTAACCGCCACCAGTCCTTAGGTGTGCAAGTGGAGCTGGAGTGAATGACGCCAGACCACGGTAGTCTCGCTTTAAAGGGGACCGTTTAAAAGGTGCTGGTGGGTCGCAAGGATAATTGATATTGATGCAGAGTTTGGTCGCCAGCCTGCGTGGCACAAGCCAAGCCACCGATTTAAGGGGGTCAGTTATATAGGGGAACCCTACAACCTCGGATGGCCAAGCGACCGCCACCGAATCGTATCGGTGATGTCGAAGGTTTGGTAACCTGTTTAGCGACCGCCAAGGGGCTTAACGCCCGTGTCGGCGACGCAGGTCATCTGGGGCACGACAATGGGCCCTCTATTGGGCACAATCGCAGGCGTCAGCGTCGTACATGTGCAACGATGCCAGATCGCTGGCCAAATCAAGTCCTATCTGGCGCTACTCCTCCGCCCCCGGTTGCCGCACACCGAACGGTGCGGGAAATTGGGATAGGGATGGCGGGAATAGTAGTGACATTCAAGCACCACAAGGTATTAATCTGGCAATCCCTTTGAATGGGCGTGTTTACAATACAATACGTCGCTGAGGGGGGGGGCAGGTAGGTTATCGTACCATTACCCGACCTGCCTACCACCGAATTTCAGCGAACTACATATCATCAAGCATGTTCTAGAGCTGCCTAGTTCAATTTATACGCCGACAAGGGAGACAACAGCGGCCGCTTGGTTAAGCAGCGCCAAAGCTAATCGTTCACAACCACATCATAGCTCTATATGACGCTATAGTGGACATGGGGGGGGGCTAGAGTCGCCGAATGGCCGTAGAAGGCTAGAAACTTGGAAGTATTTTACCAATGCCTTGACATATTCTACTATTAGTGCAAGGTGACGTTATTTACCCGGCCACTTCTTGCCTCATATCAAGATGCGAATCAGTAAGGAGTTCAGTCGGCCGATGGAATATCCGAAAGGTGAATTCTGCTACTAATATCGAATTCGGTCTTCGCGTTTCGCCACCGCCACTACCTCCAACTGTAGATCGCAACTCCAACGCTCATGGCGACGCAGCAAGTCCGAAATGCCATAGCAGGTTGGGGGGTTTGAAGGTGGCAAAGGTTTAACTTGGGTCACCATTTTGGCAGGTGAAGACTGGTTATCACAGTGCTACGACTACACTGCCCGCTATTTCGGGTGCCGCCGAGCGACAAGTACTCGGTCTGATATAACGTCCGGTCAGCCATGATGCAACGTGGGCGACATGTAAGTTGTTATTATTTTTAGTGTGGCCGGGGTCCCTGCCATTGGTAGATCGGTTGGCCCAGATGCCACCGTGGCTGGAGGTGTTGCTTGGCTCTATCACTGGGACGGGAGGAGGTTCAAAGCGCAGGTGGGCAGATATGAAGTCGGGTGATCAGCCCGCTCCTGCCGATGGTCGGTTGGTCTGAAAAATGTTGTTAGTTGAACGGCAGGCCATGGCCGCACCACCGAGATACCTGCTACTCCTCGGCCTCGCGACGGCCGCGGTTACACGGGCCGCCGCCTGTGGGCCACAGTTTGGTTGCTGCTGTTGGCCTCCTAGGCCTGGCCGACCAGTTGGGCTACGCGGCTGGGCTCCTTGTGCACCTAGCGTACCCCCCCTCCCCCTTCCTCCACCACCACCTGCACCAGTGGCTGTCGACTGGGTGCACCATGACCCTGGTCCAACCGCTCACTCGCCGACGCCCCCGTCACACCACCAGTGCCCTCCCTCCTTCGCTTCACTCCGTCATAATCCCACCTTGCATATATTTTTCTTTTCCATCCAAACGGCCCGTCTCACACACACTTGGCCCCTCCCCGACCCATTGTTTATCCCACAACCGTGTCCATCCTCGCGGCCATCGGGCTCACCTCGGACCAGTGGCAGAGGTCGCAGGGCCGCCATATTGTAATATACGCATAGCGTTTCTCCTGCCACTCGTGGGTCCACCACAGCCTGCCGGGCTCTAATTGCATTTACCCACCTGGGATGGTATCAAGCGGGGTGGCGGCGGGAGCAGCTTTGTGGATGTCTGTCTCGGCCTTTTTTTTTGCGAGCCGCCAGCTTCCGCATACGCTGCAACCAGGCTTCCCCCAGCCGTTTGCTTCCGTCCTCACACCATTGGGGAAGGTCATCTTGCCGGTCCCCCTCCCCTACTCATTCTTTTTCCCACTATGCCGTGGGGCCTTATCGTCACAACCCGGGTCCCTTACTCGGTGCCCCTCACCCTCTCTCTCTCCCGACGCCTCCCGTTATTGCTCCGAATCAGTCGCCCCGCCCTTCAGGCCGGCTGTCTATATATAAAGATCCGGCCCGGGCCGCCCTCGTCCACCCGCTTACTATTGGACCCCCCGACCGTTTGTCCATCTGCCCTAGGCCCCTTTCCGCTGTCATGCCCATAGCCGGCCTTTTATTTTCCTCTATCTAGCCTCTAGATCCAGCCCCCCACCTTCCTTCAATAACGATATACACCCCCTACCCAACCCAACCCGCTCCTTGACGGATTAGGACATCCGAATTCTCGACCTTACAGCTCTTCCCACCACACCTCTGGCTTCCTTATTTTATTTAATTGCTCCCAACCGGGTCAGCTTGTCGTGCACTATTTTCCTCCTCCCTTATAGGCTCGTCCCTTCTCTGTAACGTCCTTAATATTTGATACCTTTGTCACGGTATATATATACATATTGCTCCTGTGTCGGGTGCCCCCGCCTTAACACTCCTCCAAATACCCTCGGCCACTCATTCACCCTGAACAGCCCCTGCCGGGTCCCCTACCGTCGTTCTTTCTTTCTTTTTTCCCCGCCCACCACCATGCTGCCGCAACGGTCCGAGAAGAAGGCCCAATTCCGGGACACCAGCGGTGACTCGGTTATCGAGCTCACCGAGAACCCCAATCTCAAGGAATACCGCCAGCCTGACAGCGACGACGAACACGACCATAATGACAATGAATCCGAGATTCAGGATGACGACCAGACCGAGAAGAGTGTGCACGCCCCCTTGGGTAGCAACCGCGCCTGGTGGCGGTTACACCCGCTGCTGCGCGCCCTGGTGCTCATCGTCACCGTGGGCGGGGTGCTGGCCACCCCGGCCATCGTGGTCGGTGTCCTCTACCGCGAGCACCTTGAGCAGTCCATGCGGGACGCCGACGAACCCTATTATACAAAGCTCAAGGTAGTGCGTTGGTTCACCTGGCTAGCCATTATCTGGGTCCTCGGCGTCCTCGTTTTCCACCTCGTCCTCAGCATCCCCTCGCTCGTCCTGACTGTGGCCAAGAAGCTGACTGGCGGCCAGAGCGAGAAGCTCCGTACCCGACTCGAATACTTTAACGCCGCCAGCCTGTACGTTAAATTGACCCTGACCTGCATGCTCGCCCTACTCAGTTTCTCGGTGGTGTTCCCCAACGCCCGGCCCACCGGCGACTCCACGTTTGCCGATAAGGAGCCCGAGTCCAAGGCTATCTTCAATGTGATCGCCTGTCTCTTTATTGCCAGCGTTATGTTCTTCGTCGAGAAGGTATTGCTGCAGATGATTGCCACCCGGTTCCACGCCACTGCCTACAGGGAGCGCTTGCGTGATCTTAAGTATGGCCTGTGGGTAATCGACACCCTGGAGGACGCCCGCCGCCGCGGCGACGAGAGTAACAATTCCACCTTCACCCCGTTCGCTTGGACCCGCCGCGGCAACCGCGAGTCTACTGCCGACTTCTTCGCCCCGGGAGACCCCCGGTCTCGGGCAGGCAGCAATGCTGGCTCGCAAGTGGAGCACAAGGGCACGGGGACCCCGGCCCTCATCCAGCCCTTCAACATGATCGCCAACACCATGCGAAACGTGGGCAAGCAGGCCATCAACGCCGACGTAGACATCAACTCGAATTCCCGCGCCCGGCGCTTGGCCAAGAAGCTGTTTGACGCCCTACAGGGTACCCGCGACTACCTCACCATGCAGGACTTCATTCCTTACTTCCGCAACACCAAGGAGGCCTCTAAGGCCTTTGAGTTGTTTGATAAGGACCACAACGGCGACGTGACCAAGAAGGAGATGCGTGCCAAGATTATGGCTATCTACAAGGAGCGCCGCGACCTCAACTCGTCACTGCGGGACATGTCTCAAATCGTGGGCAAACTTGATAAGATTATGATTGTCATTTGCGTGATCCTCATTGCCATTTTCTCGTCCATGGTGTTTGGCCAGAACCCGGCCTCCACGTTAGTCTCCTTCGGTACCCTGTTTGTCGGTTGGTCGTTCATCTTTGGTGCCACCCTCAAGAACATGTTTGAGTGCCTCATCTTCCTGTTCATCACCCATCCGTACGACGCCGGTGACCTGGTGGTGATCAACGGCATCACCATGACTGTGACCAAGGTGCGCGTCCTCAGTACCATCTTCACCCGCGGCGACGGCCAGTACGTGGTTGCCCCTAACAGCGCCCTGCTCAACCTCTTCATCAACAACCTGCGCCGCTCCCCACCCCAGAGTGAGACCATCACCGTCAACTTTGATTTTTACACCCCGGAGACCAAGCTCGACCAGCTTAAGGAGCGCCTGGATCACTTCCTGGACCAGTTCCCGCGTATCTTTGAGCCTGGCGTGGGCTTTTCGGTGGACAGTGTGATCGACGCCCACAAGATCGCCGTGAACCTCTCGCTGAGCTACAAGGCCAACTGGCAGAACGGTGCCCCGCGCGCCGAGGGTCGCAACAAGTTCATGGTATACCTCCGCAACTGTATGATGGACCTGGACATTCGCTGCTTCGGTCTTACTCAGCCCGTCCAGCTGCAGGGCCCACCTCCGCGCTACGACGACCTGGGCAGTGACATGACGCCGCCCACTGGCCCACACCCCGACGGCGACGACAGTTACCGCCGTCGCCCGCGGACCAACTCGGACGAGGACCCTTTGCACCGTAGCGGTTCCACCATGTATGATCGGGCCCCTGGGGGCAATGCTGGAAGCAGTTCTGGGACCCACCTAAACGCTGGTAACCGGAATGGACAGAACGCCCAGACCGATTATACGGCCGCCGGTATTGCTGCTGCTTCTACAGGTCTGATTGCCGCCAATGTGTTCGGTTTCTAAATCCGCCCATCCTTATTGCATCGCAGGTTATGCTTTAGCCGCGCTCATTTTTGCCACTATTACCCATCATCCGATACCCATCCACTCTACATATACCCAGTTTATAATCTCCAGTAACCATACGCGCTGTTTTTCATACGTTATAAAGACCCAGGCCCTGCCCCCCCTTTCGTTTAGGCCCAGATAGCGACAGATATCGACCCCTTTTGTTATTACACCGACTACCTACTTTTGTGTTCGGCCTCCCACTTCTGTTCTCTTCGCTCTTGGCGTCTCCGCTGCTTAGGCCAGCTTCCTTGCCCTCCGTCTGTATTTAATTCTGTGATGATTTTCCTCACCCTCGCTCCAACTGGTTCCCAACCGCAACAGCCCTCTTTCCGACGCTGCCAGCCAATAAAGTGGCAATCTGTTCGCATCCATCCCGGGTGGCACCTGCTGTTTCACAGGATTGAAAAGCGGTGGCCAGAGGCTTAGTACGGTTTTGAGAAGCAGAACAGTGAACCATCATAGTAAACCTCTTTTCTAGGGGTGTTATGGGCTCTTCACGTGTGATCAGATCGGGAACAACGGTATGCCGAACCGATCGTTCTCCCGCCTTACCACTACTGCTATGGCGGTTGGTGGATTCGTCCGTCCCCGTTGCCATCCAATTAGTGACCAGCGAACGGCGAGGAGGTGCAAAGGCCTATTTGTCCCCCGTACGGCTAGCCCATGGATTGAGGAATACGGAGTAGAGCCCGGCTAGGGCAGCAGCGGGAGTAGGGGCGGGGGGGGAGTCCCTTCTCGGTACAGCGAGGGAAACCGGTGCCTCAATCTAGACTGTGAGGACCTAGGACAATGGGCGGAACATAGGAGGAGCAAGGCGTGGGGTATCAGTCTCCTATGGATCTTGACTCCTTCGTTACCTCTGGCCATCTCTGACCAACGTGGGTCTCGGCCGATCCCTCGCCCTCCCCTCCTTGACGTCAAGGACTCGAAAGCAGTTCTCACTCCCTCCTTGCCTTCCTCCATCACATCCTTCCATTTCCTCTCCTGGTGCGACGTACTGAACATGCCCCCGGCTGATTTCAAAATAAAAGGTGGGGGGATTTATACTCTGTCTAAGCAGAACAATCCAAGCGTTAGTAAAACTGCATCGCACAGCCTTTATTTTAGGCGCACAGATGTTCTATGGGACTGCGGGGTATGACAGGGGTGAATGCGGATGACTTGTTTCAGGGGCACTGCATGGTCCTCCCAACGAAGGAGGTGCAGGGGGAGGGAAGTAACATCCAAGCGCAAAGGCGAGACTGCGTAGATGGGCCAAGCGAACTAGCTAGGTGTGAGAGACTCTCGACCCCACTTGCGATCCTGTCGTCATGGGTACTTTTACCTCCCTCTCAGTGAAGATCACACATTGCCAGCGGGAGATACAACTGTTGTCTCACTGATTGGCCCTTTTTCTCTCACCCTCCCAATATATAGAAATATTTTTTTTCCACTATCAGACTCCAGTCAACACTGGTCCAGTTACTAATTCTCCGATTGGGGCGTATTGCTTGTGGTCCATAAGGGTGACTTTCTCAGGGGTGATGCGGCCCAGCAGGTGACTAATCTTAAGAGAGAAAAAGAGCGTGGATGGGTATTGGACAAGTGCTCGTAGTAGTCGGTTGGCCTACAGAGCGACCTTAGGATTAAGTCATAGGGAGGATGGAGGGGGGGGATTCGGCTTTAGGTATAACCATATCAACCGCTACCCCCGCGTATCGCCAATTGGTTGTCGCTTAAGCCAATTCGGACGACTAGATATTGATGAATATAAGGGATGGGCAGTACGTTCAATTGAGTACTCGTAGGTACCGGAATCTTATCTGACCTCACCGAGGGGTTCGTTTCATCTAGGCCCTAACATCAAATCCGAATGGTGATAGAGCGCCTTACAATACGCCAGTTTATTATGTGGTCCGTATTCGGTCATAGTAGTGACTCAGTGGCGTAGATACACGGATTCGCACTACCAGTAGCCCCACCCGGTTTCATCGATCGAATCTTAGGTGGATCCTAGCAATTGTAGACCCGGACGATCTTGGTTACGTCAATTTCCTGCCGGCATAGGGGGCATTCGGACTAAAAGGGTAGGGTGGGGGGGGGTTTAAAAAAGGAACGAGGGTGTCAGAACAACAGGATAGTTAGACAAGTGTGGCAGTGAAACTGGCCTAATTACCGATAGGCGGAGAGGAGTGACTAAAGTCGGCCAAATGATATACATTGCTGCTAAGCCGCGCGCTGATATCAATAACTTTACCTTGCTATTACACCACTCGAAGATGCAGAACCAGCAAAAGAGGTGGCCGCAGGGCGTCGCCGCTGTCTCCTTGCGGTTAGACAGACAAAGGTTGCAAGTCTCAGCCGATGTGAACGCAGCGATCTCCGATGTAACATTGGCGGTCGTCGTTATTGACGCCCCTGAGGCACCCGAGAGATCCACGGGTAGCGTTGTCGCTGCTGGCGACAAAGGACTGGCGGTCCGAAAATTGAATTGGTGGGATGTGAGGGCGGATGATTAGAGAATAGGTATGATATGCGGTACGTTTTCCGACCTTCAGCCCTCGGGCTTGCAAGTCGTCTCGATGTCGAACCGTTGCAGTACACACGGGTGTGTGGAGTATTTTTTTTTGGCACATACCTAGAGGATACCACGCTTTTGCTCCGACAGGTCAGCATGTCCTGAACTGTATACCCTAGCTTGACTACCAGCTGAATGGCGAGGAGGACGCCCAGAATTTCGTAGCCACCGCGGATCTCAAAAGGCCCAATTTTCCGGGTCGAGATCTGCCCGTATCACGGAGTGTACGAGAAAGATAGATAGGAGAGTGAACATACGTATCAAGGCGAAGAGCATTATGTCAGATCCTAGCTCATACCAAGTCATAATAGCCCGCTGTTCCCGGCATCGCCCGGATTATAATAGAAGAAGGGCGGCGATAAAAGTCACTTTGGATTACTCACGTAGCGAATTCCAGTCAACCGCTTGGACACGTCGTAGTAGGAGCCGACGAAGTAAAATATCATGAGGTGCACCGC
>JANBPT010000230.1:0-52476 GCA_027575765.1 Tieghemiomyces parasiticus
CCCCTTCGCCAGGCGTACCATCACTTTGTCGTCACCCTGTACCGTAGCGGGTTTACCATGCTCGGGCTCCTCGGCCTGTGCCTCCTGCTCGAGCTACTCATCCTGTGCATCATCTATACCGGCCCACCCGCGTGGCTCCAAAGCGCCCAGCCCATCGGTCGTCAGCTACGCCAGTCATGGACCGCCTGGGCCGTAAGGCGGGGTCGCCTAATCTATGATGCGGCAGATGCCGCGGCCCCGCACTGGGTAGCCCGCCTGCGCGAGCTCGGCTTGCTCTAATGACGCTAGGTTAAGCATCGCCGGTCCCTAGCTGCCGCCAACCGGCCCAAGCTTACCCAGTGGAACCTAACCGAACTTTGAGCAAAATTGTGACCTCTTACTAAAGCCCCCGGGCCCGCTCCAGTTAATCGACTCACACCGACACAGTCCTGACATTGATGCCCAAGATCCTAACTGACAAGTTAATCGGGCGGCCTACATTGCGGGGCACGTATGACGAGGTGGCTCTGGTTTATTGACAGACCACCCTGGTGAAAGGGCGGCGGTTGACATTGTAGGATCCGAGCCGAGGTTGTGGAAGGGAAGTTGAGGGAGACATGGGGGTAAGCGTGGTCCAAGGACACAGATCGGCCCTAGGCGGATAGGCAGGTAACGCCGCCGTCCCTCTGAGGCCTTGGCACTGGTATTTGGACGACCTTCGGAATACCGTACGACGTGGACAGAGTGAAATGCAGATGTGTGTAGTAAGGCCCCCTCCGGCTACGCTGGTGACCAGGAAGCGGGAGGAGGATGGCACGACTGAGACCAGGGTAGCGGAAGACCGCTACGTGTCCAGGATCAGGTTGCGGGCTAGAAGCCGTAATTGGCTGTACCTGCCGGGCTGGCACTCGCATCCGTGCTACCGCCGCCCCCGTGTGACATCTCTTGCTTCGGGACGACGAAACTACCAGAGTTTTGGCGCTGGTTCTGCTTCGTTCCATTAGGCTTGAAAGGGACAGGTACCTTATTAAGTCCAGCGACAGAGTTCGGGAGCTCTGGAGTGGGCGGCCGCTTCGAGCTTTCTACGACTTTCTTATCCCCGTGGAGGGCCTTCTGTGAGCCGAAATTGTTCTTAGCCGTCTTGGCGGGCGGCCTATCGCCAAATTGCATGGTGGATTAGGCTTGTCCGGCGAGGACATGGCCGGCAACAAGGGCGAGCACAGTGACGGTGGTGATGAGATGCATGGTGATGAGCGGGGGAACAGCTGGAATGGGGTGGGTTGCTATTGCACGTAGAGGAGGGGCCGGATGAGGATAGGTTAAAAAACAACTAGGGACGGGGCGGACGCCTTTTATAGGTCAATAATGCCGCCGGCTCGTCTATAATAGCGGGCTGGTGCCGAGCCGGTATGAGATACCCTAGCAGCACAAAGCCGACCTGGTAACGACCGCCTGGCATCAAGTGGTAGGGAGAACAGTATCCTAGCCTTCCCCTCTGCCGCTCCGGTCCATCGAAAGTGCGTCTGTGGGCCGAGATGACACCCGCCCTTGAGTACATTGTATCGGCTACAAAGCAGGCGAGGCCATTGTTGACTCCGTTGCTGCCGACGGCGGATCCGACCGACTGTCAGTCGGCCAGTGAGGGCCAAGGGCGACAGTGGCCGTTGTTCACTCTAGGGCTGTAGCCAGCACGGCAGTTAGATGGGGGAGGCGGGGCGGGTCATGCCGCGGTAAGGGTGATCGCGGAGATACCAAGCCAGCAGTAAAGACGGCCTTGAGGGGAGGGCAGTCACAGATCTCCTCTTGGTTCCAGATGGCACCCCCAAAGAAAGGGTCTAATCGTCATCGGGTGTAGAGAGAAAGAGAGAGGGAGAGAGAGAGGGGGGAGCTACTTGATTGCCGGCGGGACCGGCCTACCTTGCCTGGCTACTCACACTGCTAATGAGCTTCAACATAACCTCCACCGTTTCCGGTTTGCCGCCCCCTTCACGATCGGCCCAACCTGGCTAGCAGATGGGCGCGTCCTAGTGGCACGAATAAATGTCTAGGAGCTAGCGTTGGGTCTTGGCACAAAGTACGTGTACAGCTTGCTGGCCGTCGATGGTGGCCTATTCCTTCGCTCTTCCCCTACCGCCCTTGGCGACCGGGTGGCCGTACGGCAATGGTCGCTGGGTCTGTACGGATTAAAGGGCGCCCCTCACCGACAGGGCTGCCATTGTCACTTTTAGTCGGGGCGCAATTTACGCTGTGGTGGGCGTCGTTGTGCCCATGGTTCGACGACTGTAGTGTATTTTTGCAACCCACGGCACCATTGCTATACGCGAAGTCGAAACCGGCGGATAATCAATGGCACAACTAGGCGTGTATGGGGAATAATAGGCACTGTACAGATTGGTAGCCATCGTCCGGTAGGATTGTAAATGTCCCCGCAAAGTATCGGCCCGGTCTAGGGCTGGCGATGGGACTAAAGGGCGTGCAGCCAATCCAGGCGGCCAGGGTTCTGCACAGGCGGAGGCGGGCACGAACATCGGATTAATAGAGCCTAGCCAATCTACCACACGTTTTTAAGCTTCATCGTTCATTAGGTACCGCTACACCGTTCTCCGGTAAAGTTTAGAAAGGGGGGGCATTAAACGTTGGCTGTAAAGGGTGACTCTAAGGCTCTTTTTCTAGTCCATGGAGGTGCCAGTTTCTGCCCTTTCAATCTATTATCCCCCAAAGGATTGCAGCAAGTATATCGACTTTTACACCAGCATAATCTGCTATTAACTCTACAATATATTGAGATGCAAATCAATAAACATTTGTGCAAATTATGAAGCAAGATCGAAAACGGCGTTGAGCCAAGGATTATACGCGAGGCGGGTAGATGCAGATAAGAAAGATTGGGAGATGAGGTGTATAAATCATATTAATATCAGCAAGAAAAAGAAAAGGTAGGAACATATTTAGAGAGAGAGAAAGCTGTGCGTTATCATATTTGTACATTTGGCTAAGAGGCGGATGGCCAATTGAGAATGCGTGTATAGAGAGTAACTCTCAACGCTGGTTGGCACCGAGCCTTTAGGTCGGCCGTTAAAGCTGGAACCGGTTGTTGATCACGTAGACCCACCGTTCGAGCTCATCTGGGTTGCCCTGGAGGTAATAGATGCCTGTCGAGTCAACCAGACGGAGTGTGGTTCTATCCGGCATGATGGAGGCTGGGGCGACCTTGGTGTCTAAGCGCAGCACATTGATCAGATGCTGCTGATGTGATGACGACAATTGGGACCCAATGACGCCGTGACCGTGGTTTGCGATGCTATTGCTCGTCGCCGAAGCCATCTCAGAAGTGGCCGGGGAATAAGGCGTGATGGCGGCGGCACCGGAGGGACCAGGGGACGTCGATTTAGTGCACTGAAGCATGATGTCGTTGAACAGGTAGAAGTGGAAAACCATGCCAATATGGTGCGACTTGATCCCCAATGGGTGTTTGCGAACGTTCCGTGTGGGCGTGACCTGGGACTCGAGGTACAGCATGCCGCGGCGGATGAATCGGCGGTGGGGTTGGATGAGGTGGATGGCCGAGGACCCGCGGATATGGTGAGCAATTTGGATGATCTTGATATTCCGCTCCTGTTCGCGCTTCTTCTCGTTAATTTCATCTGCCCTGACCTGAATCTCAGCTAGGGCGCGCTGGAGCTCGTTGTGGTCCGGGTGTGTCACCGGGGTGCACGCCAGGAGCTGCTCGAGTAGTAACTTATAGCGGGGGACCCGCTGTACGGGAAGCAGGAGGTAGCCCAGAAGGTTCAGTTGGTTGTGATCTGGCTGACGCTTGGCCAAGGCTAAAAACTTGGCAAACTTTTTGCGCGATTTCTCCAGGTCGGTCAGCAAACGGGTGGCGTGGTCAAAGTTGTTGACGTACACTGAGTAGATGCGGATAAAGGCGGCGTTGCGTAAAAACACACCGCCAACGCGGGCTTCGATATCAGTACCGGCGGCGGCCTGAATGGTGGCCTCCAGCTCCGGGAGGATGTGATCACGATGAAAGAGTAGGATGGAATCCACATTACCAAAGATGGTCTTGATCTCGGCCGGCGTGAGAACCGTCTGGTACTTGGTGGCGTACGAGGCCGCGTCGGTCGCTGCAGTGGCCTGGCCACCCCGGAGTGACTTGACGAAGCTATTGGTGCTGAAGGGGGTCTGGAGGCCGGATAGACCGAACCCCTTGAAGGGCGCACCGCCGGGAGTAGGCAGGGTGCCAGCGTTGAGTTCGGCCAACGTATCGTCGGAGACCTTTGGCGAGCCCGTTGATCCGCGTAGACCAGATCCGCCGTAGGCTGTCCCGTCGTCCTCCTCGTCATCAGGGTAGCCTGCGGGCTCAGCATGACCGGGTACCAGGTTGAAATACGAGTCGTCCCCGGGACCAGGCGCCGTACCTGTAAGGACTGGGGAGGTCCGGTCCAGATCGCTGCTTGAATTATTAGCATGCGCACTGGTCGCGGGGGTGGTCGTAGTGGGGGCGATGCCGCAGGCCTTCCCGATGGTGGGATCCAGCGGACACACGTACACTTTGATGAGCCGTACGAGGCAATCCACGTAGGTCCGCTCCGTATCGAGAATTTCGCGCAGGATGCACTGTCGCTTAGCACGGAGTGCCGGTGAGTCCTCCAGCAGGTAGATGGCATGGGGCCGGGAAGCGTCCATGGACGGGGCTCCATTGCTGACATGGGCGACGCGGTGAGCCTGGGACAGGGTGTTGAGCGGATCCACCGACACTCGTCTCAGCATGACGTGGGTACCGGCTTCCTTCTGCTTAGCCAGGTCACTATGCTTAATCTTGGCGGCAAGAGCGGCCTTCTCGGCTGTGTGTGGGTCCAAGTCCCACTCATCGCGCAGACGACCCAGAAGCTGGGGGAGCTCGGGCATCACGGGCGCGGTCGACGGATGGTAGGTGACAGGCACCCCGGCCGGGACCCGGACCGCCAGTGCCGTATGGTGAGCGGCAAGTTGGGCCGGGGTGGGTTCGGAGGGCGACGGCTTGACAGAAATGTTGAGCGGGGGCACTGGGGGCATGGCTTCCATTGGCCGGTGGTATTTAGCCATGGCCAGTGGTGACCGCGAGTAGTCTGCCTCGGACCCCGCGGATGCCGCCTCCGACGAGTAGAACGAGGGCTCGCTGGCGGTGGCCGTCGTGTCTCGGGAAGTGGTTGAAAAGAGGGACGACACGGATGCCTGAGACGCGTGGCGGGACCGAGACCTGCTAGTAGGGATTGCACCGGCGATTTCAGTCGGATCGACCTGGAGACACAGGGCCGCACCGGAAGGGCTCTGGTAGGTAGGCGGTGTCACGGCGGCTCGGGTACTCAGAGATCCCAGTTCACCAGTCGCAGATTGTGGCGGGGTGATGGCGGGCCGAGGCGATTCGTCATCCGTTGGGCTGTCAGGCGGGCTAGCGTACGGTTCGTGGTCGTTAACGCCAGAGGAGCACTGGATATCCTTGGCCACAGTAAATGGAATCTGCTGCGGCCGGGACACAAGGGGCGAGGTGTGCGTGGACTTGGGTAAGACGGCTGGTGCGACACGCTGAAGGCGGGGCGAAGCTGGTAACGACTTGCTGGCCAACATCGCGGGAGGCTGCGGAGTAGACGGACTTGGGCCGGGTGAGGCAAGCTCGGCGCCGGACAAGTCGGTGGCGGACCGAAGAACGGGACTGGGTTGGGCGGATGGGGAGGCCGCCAGCGCAGCATGACCGTGGCGAATGTAAGTGGGCAAAGGAAGGTCCGGGTAGGACGCGTAGGTCGGGGCGGGGGAAGTGACAGCAGAAGCTGGAACGACAGGAGATACGGCCTGCGACCGGGCCTGCCAGGCCACAGCATGGGACAATGGGATTTCACCGGAAGAGTGGTAGGCCTGCGACAAGGTTGGCGTCGAGATCTGGCGGGAGAGGGTACGGGACCGGCTACTGGTGGGACCGGTTACGGGCAGGACGGGTGGGAAGGTCCGAAGGTCGTGCATGCTGCTGGCCAGGTTAGTCGGGGTGCTACCATGCTCCGGAGCGGGAGGGCGGAAGGTTCGGATGTTGAGAGCACCCGTACCAATGGAGTGTGTTGGGAGGGGCTCGACGGTCACATTGGCGGCTATATCGCTCTCCTCGGCACCACGGGAGGTCCGTCTCTTCGTCAATTTACTCATGAGCCTTGCGGCGCCGCGGGTGATAGCGGTGCCCTTCAGCTTGGGAAACCGTTCGGTTTCCCCGGACGTGGCCTTTGCCGAACCTTGTTCCCCGTGTAGGTACGCTCCCATGGCTGTCGAATGAGCGGTCCGCTCAGAATCGGCCAGAGACACCGCGGACTTTGACATGGGGTGAATTCGGATGGCCGAGCCGAAAGTGGGCTGGCCAAGATGTTCGCCAGTCGGGCTGACAGCGGCGGTTTGAGCTGGAAGGGAATTGCTGGGCGGCACGCCGATAGCGCCCCGAGTCGGGACGGACGATGACAGGGGCACGGTACCTTGAGTTAGCGCACGCACGTCAGCGCTACGCGGCTCTGGCGGGGCCGCATTGGGCGTGTCGTATTGCAGTAACGGCTGGAATAACTCGGTTGCCAACTTCGTAAAGGGGTTACCCTGCACCAGCAGGGTCTGCAGGTGACCGGAGAGAAGGCCAATATAGCTTGGCAAGGTGACTAACTGGTTAAAGCTAATGTCGAGATAGCGCAGGGACCCCAGTTGGGTTATGGCGAAATCAAGCTGCGAGAGCTGGTTAAATGACAGGTCGAGTACCTCCAGCTGCGCTAGCCGGCCAACGGCCTCGGGAAACCGCGTGAGCCGGTTATGGCTGAGGTGGAGCTCACGGAGGTTATACAGGAAGCCCACCTCAAAGGGAAGTTCGTCCAGGTGGTTATGGTTAAGAATCAGGCGACGCAGTCCATAGTAGTCGCGACATAGGGTCTGGGGTAGCCGCGTCAGGGACGTGTAGCTGATATTTAACCCTTCGCAGGGACCGTTCGGCAGTGGGAGGAGGGTAAGGGGTCGGCCAGAAAGATCGAGATACCGGCCCTCGGGTTGGTCGACGACAGAGTTGCGCGCTGTGGTCGGGAGCGAACCGGCAGCCACACTTGGCGTGCGGTCGTCACTCCACCGTTCCGAGTCGGACGAAGAAGGTCGTCGAAGGTAGTGTGACTCGCCGGAGGCGGCGGCCGGGGAACCGGCCATGTGGGACAGGGTGGTGGACAAGGTGTCCATGGTGAAAGAATAGGGCAAAATATTCGGGGCCACAAACGAGCAGGTGAGGGTCTTAGCGACGGTGGCGAAGCGTCGATGGGCTTAGGAGCGGAGTAGGGCAGAGGTTTGGCCTCGGCTATATCGTTGAAAGAAGGCAGAAACGCGGTAGTAGGGCAGATAAAGTTAAATGAAAATAATGAAGTGTGGCGAGAAAACGGTGCGGATTGAGAAGTTTGGATGGGCCCGTCGCGTGCGGGCGAGGCGTGCGGGGCGAGATGGGTATATAATAGCGGGTGGGACGCGGGGCCAGGTAACGAAAATGGGATATGAAGGGGAGGACGGTGGGTGGGGTGGGGTCAGGTACAAGGAGGTGAGAAATGGGCTGGGGCGAGGGATGGTGAAGAGGTAAGTCAGAAAGAGCAGACTGCTGACGGTCCAACTACTGCGCTCCAACGCGGCGACTAGATGCAGGAGAGAGCAAACAGTCCAGCAGGTCGACTGGGTAGGAGGGGCGGGCGAGTAGGTGGCAGGCCGGTCAATAACAAGAAGAGGTATCGGAGGGAGAGAGAGATGGAGTAGCAGCCCAAAATAGGGGGGCGGCAACTAGCGTAGGGACCGAGTGATTCAGGGGGGAACAATGCAAGCTAATGTGGGCGGAGCAGTCGGGCGACCAAAACAAGGGGAGCGGGGTCGGTGAAGGGATAGAATGTGGGCGGGGGTAGTGGAAGCCGTGAAGCACCGGGGAGAGATGTGTGCTATTGCGGAGCGAGTGATTGCAAAGAGGGGAGAAAAGAAGAAAGGGCAACGTGGCTGGAAGCGACAACGGTGTAGTTGCGCAGGAGCTACCGCTGGCCGTCCCATTAGGCTCTTATATGAGGTAATGGAGAGTAAAGGGAATTTCGGCACCTCACGGTTCCAGAAACCCTCCCCCGACGGTCGTTGAGAGCTGGGGTTGCAAGTGAGGGTGCCTGATGCCATACCAGCCAGACGAGGAAAACATGCCCGTGTGGGGGGGGGAGATCGAACGAGTGAAAACAGACAACGATTGACTGATCACCCTCCAAGTACCCTTTCCTTCCTCCATCTGAGCTGCTCAGCCGCTACTAGAGTGCCCTGACTGCCACATTAAGCAAGCCCGGGTGTCAGGATATGGATCAGCCGCTGGAATCTTCATAGTTCGGCCAACCTTTTTTCAGGCTTCCCCTGTCCTCCCTGGATGGTCACAACAGTGACTAGCACCCATTGTCAGGGCGTAGGAATTGCATCCGATCGAAACAACGAGACGAGACTGCAGTGCCCCCCAAGTCAGTCACATCCGGCAAGGCCGGGAAACTTCGCACATGTTGGGCTCCCACGGCGTGGTATGGAAAATAAAGCAAAAAATAGCGACCGGGAGGCGGCTTGGTGGATAAAAATGATACAACCCTCACCTCCGTGCCTATAAGGCCCTGGACTGTGTTGCACCATGGAATCAATAAGTCAGATAACGGATAAAGAGTGAAGGGTCCTGTGAAAAACAGGTTGTATAACTTACCAAGTGGTACACGGTAGCAGACCGGTGGCCGTGAAGAGTGCTGGACGAGGGTCGGTGCAGCACCTAATGTCGGGGGGGAGGTTCGGGACGGTCGTGGTGAGGTAGGTAGTGAATAGTAATGACAAAGGACGGCGGGCGCTTGGTGGGGCTGAAAGGTATACAGGTTATTGCGAAATTCTCAGAGGTATAATTGAACTAAGGTAATGGAGCTGGGTGTAACAATGGATAGTGAGGGAGACGACGTAAGTGCTAGTGTGCTGCGTAAGCAACCAAGAAATGGAAAGAGGAACGGCAAAGTGGTGTGTACGAGGAGAAATCAAGTTAGTCAATTAGAATGACGACATTGGAACTGGACGAAGACCACTTCGTCAAGCTAATGATCCAACGGGGCGTAGGTTTTGAAACAAACAGAAAAGGTCGGTGGTATGGGCGTAGAAAAGTCGACGGCGGCAGTGGCACCAGAAACGAGAAGGGCGGAAGAAGAGAGGGCGAGGAAGTAAGGTTATTGCGCTGAGGCGTACATGCGCAAGTCACGTCAAGAGAGAGAGGTACTCAAGGGGCGCCCGTCGTTTCCAGGGTCAAACACGGGGGAGGGGTAAATGGGATTACGCGGAAAGTTGACTTGGTAGCTAGCAATGGACGACGTGAGCCAAGCGGAGAGGGACGTGGGTGAGTTCATGCGGCTTTGCAGCATGCGAGAAGCGATAACGAATGCGAGGAGGGGAATCGGTATCGCTGAGCCCCTTTCTATATACTACGGGGCGCCAGGGTTTGGTAAGGGGCGGTAGGAAGTGTGAGGGTGGTTTAGGCTGCCAGGCCTATGGACATGGGGATGAGAGGTATCACTGTTGTAAACAACGATGGGTACGAGTCGAACGGTGAGCTTTGTGGGATTACCCGGGTAGTAAAGGGGCGTATTATAGAAACCTGGGGAGGAACAGAGAGAGAGAGAGAGAAGGGGAGGGAGGGAAAGGGAGAGAGAAAGGGATGCAGACGGTGTCCAGAGCCTAGAGCGGTAAGCGGGGTGAGAAAACGACCTGCGGTCGCTGAGGTGAGCACGAATAAGGGAGGGGCAAAGAGTGGCGCGGTAGGTTGGGGGGGCTAGAAAAAGGCAGGGCTCAAGTTCACAGGGGATTAAGAAATATTATGACAAGGTGGCGCGACTAAATTAACGACGAGGACAAGAGTGTACTGGCGGCCGGCTTTAGTTGGCTAGGGAGCGTCCGGGGTGGTACGATAACTGGTAAGGTATAGTGAAGTAAAGGCGGGCGGTTACGGATGCAAGGCCAGGCGGCGCAGCTTAGCCCTTAAATACCGCGACCACCTTACCCCCCCCCCGCTATGGAGGGCGATTACATTGGCCCATATGAGAGTCCACGGCAGTGGTATAAACCAGTCAGTGCTCGTTATTTCCTTGTATGAGGAAGCCGCAGCTACTGAAGAGAGGGAAGAGCCTCCCACCTGAACTGCGTGCGAGTGTGAATGGGTCTATCTGCGTGGGAGCAGATAGGGCGCCGGTGGTAACGTGGCTGTTTGTGGCCGCCATTTTCACTCCTACGTGACCTCTACTCTCTATGCGGGGTGCTGGCCCATAGGCCTGCTAACAACACTATCTGCAAGACCTGTCGTCCAGGCGGGGCAATGGGTGGAAAGTGGCGGCGGATACATGCATGGCCCTTAGGACCCTAGCCTTGTGACTATGTTGAAAAGGGGCTGCACATATGTATGCAACCCCGCAGGCCGTAATCCCGAGGCGTGACAGTTGCATAGAAACCGCAACATTTAGCAACAGCAAAGATACCCTCGCACCATATACATTGTCCTGGGGCCGGGTCATTGGGGCCGAGGCGTTATGTCATTGGCAGGCATTGGCGTGTGTGGCCTGGGTGGCCCAGCCATGCGCTCGAACCGGCGAAGTTGCTGGCTATTCAAACTCAGGCTGGTCCGGTCTTGGATGGATACGGGAATACCCGCCCACATAGCTTGGCCGAGACAGGGCCATGGCGGGCCACGGTGGTCCCATCTCGGCGAACTTTCAACGCTGCATGTTAATCAGGTACGGCTGTTCTCTCCCGGTAAGTCGGCATATGTGGTTCCATGTAACAAATCGTGAGGTTTCCATGCGGCAGAACTTGGGCGTGCCAAGTTCATCAACCCGCAGTTCGCAGCCTGGTGTTCCAGTGGACAGCTACATAGATGCGATTCCTGGCGCATTACTCACACATGCGCACTCACATTGAGCATATACATCTTTTTGAGTCGGGTGGCACAGACGACTCACGATACAATCTCCGAATAAACGGTTTCGACCGGGGGGTGTTTTTTATTTTTATTTTTTTCGGGCTTACAGTCCCTAGCAGGTGGGTGGCTAATAGACTACGTATAGCGATCAGACTGAGCAGTGCACTGTGGATTGTGAGGTTACAGATCAACCCAGCTCATACAACAAGGCTCCCCAGCAACAGTAGGCGGGCTGGGAGGCTACTCCCACCCTGGACCCGAAATATCCGAGAATCTAGCCGTGGTGTCATGATGCATTATCACATGGAGTCAGTCCCTTCAAAGGCGTACGGTTCGATGCAGGCAGTCGGCGGCACAAGCGTGCACGACGGTGGAAGGCGGGGAAAGCTGGTGGTACATCCGGACCTACCGGCCAACGTGTGGGCCGGCTTGGCGCCCCACGCCCAACGCTTGGGACACTGGGGATTGGTTCGATTCGAGCGAGCTAGACACGCGCCTTTCGTTGGTTCGGCTGCCATCTAGCTTACGGGTCTACCCACGACCGCCCATTCCTTATTGGCTAGGACACCAGAAAGAGAACCCCGGTCTGTCTGCGGGGTTCGCATGGTTGGCCAAAGTCCCGCCCGGCTGACGGTTATGGAAAACTTGGCTCCCCGTATAGGCAGTGGGAGAAAGGTAAGGAATATAGTAGAGGTTTTCTCGGAAATGCAGGCATTTAATAGTGTGAGGCACAGCCGTCGGAAAAATAGAGGCGGAAGGACGGGGGGCAGGTGAAACCTAGCGCCAAACCACCCGCCAACGTGCGCGGTCCAGGGGTTCCGCCATTGAGCGATGGGCCCTCCCCAAAAAGGAAGAACGGAGACCTTCGCGTTCGTCCGAACGGGTGGACCTGCCCTGGCAGCTGGGTGCCGCGCTGGCGCGAGCTTTCCCTCAGCCACCCTTTCGCCTTCTTCCTGTCCCAGCATCCCAGGGTGGGTTTGCTCTAGTACCCAGTTAGACGGGATACTGAGTGGTGGTGATTACAGAGGTGTCGGCGGGTGGAAACTTGTTAATGGCCAACTGGGAAGGGGCTGTAGAAACGGTATTCATTCGGCGGGTGGCGCCTAATTAGGACCCTCTTGCCCTGCGTGATCGGTATGAGGGGTGGGGCACTCGTCAGCCTACCTGGGGCTGACCCTGCCGCCACCCCTCTCCTCAAGACACCCTCGTCGTGCTAATTATTCACGAGTCGCTCCCTGTACCGGGCATGGTCCTCAATCGATACGATCAAGGTCCTCGTAGGATAACCTAAATGGTGGTATGGTTCTCTTCCCCGGAGGCATATCACGTCAGAGTGTGGACAGTGTTGGATTGCCGTACTAAACACACCGTTTGAAGCCCGCTTCTATTTTTAAAGACACCGTCGATCAGGCGACGACAGGTGGTAAGCCGGTGCGGGCGCTTACTGTGCTCGGTTACGTTGTACTTTGAGTGGGATGGCGATTCCAATTGGGGTCAAAGGCCCGCAAAATCGAGGGTGATTGGTTCGGGGCAGCGCAACTCAGCCGTGGTGGTAATCGATCCACGCCGTTTTGCTTACGTGCCCGCCTTAGCCATAACCGTGCCAGTCGTCGCAGAGGGCGAACTTCCGTATCACTAGTGTGGCCTTTGGGCGGTTTAAAAAAGGTGAGAACTCCATTCGTCACCACTTTGGAAGACATGGTGGCTGCACGTATCCCTGCAGTGTAACGATTTTGTGAATAGTAGTGGTGAAGCGACTAGGGAGGCGAAGGGCGAGCTGGTGACGTTTGGCCAGTGGATCAGTGTGCCTCCCCCCGGTTTGGTAATGAGCGCACCCAGTAGTGTGCTACATGAATGCCAACAATGCCTGGATCATAACATTTTATCGGCCAGATTACGGAAAGCCCATCCGACCTCAACAATTCGATGAGATGATGTCTCCGCCAGTGGGATACTTTGTTATTGTTGACACTTTGCCTAGACGGGTACCGCCTTGAGTGATCAGCCCCTAGTGCCGTAGAAGGAGGGGAGGGAGGAACAATGGACGAGGGTGAGGGTGTGGGTGTGCGATCCAGGGGCCTCCTTTCCTGTGCTTCTGAGGAAACTCCAACCAATCCCCCCAAACTAACTGGCGATCAGCCTAACCAGGGCGCATGCAAGCTCAAGGTCTTCCGCTCCGATTTTGCCGTTAGCGGTGGGTGTTGACGGATCCTAAGCGACCGTTGGTTACTATCGAAATCAAAACAACGATAGTGACGGCTGAGCGAGCACGGTGTGGGGGTAGGGCAATCTACCGGGACTTCCAGCAACTGGTACCAACTTGGGGTATCAGCCGTTCATACTAAGCAATGCATCCCTGGCCCATTTAAGACCACGTAGGGCGACCCCAAATGGCCTAGTGTCCCGGTTCTCGTGCCAGATAATGCCTTGCACACCGTGCCGACCCTCGGCTAGGTTAATAAGCGAAGTCGAGCATGCCGACTGTGGTATCGGCTGTGATGTAGTGGCAGTACCTGGCGCCGATACACGCCTTGGGCTGGGAGGGGGCGGCGTCGTTAATCCATAGCTGTCAGACTACACATTCCAGAGCACATAATTTACTGCAAATGACTAGGCCCAATTCAGAATGGCTATCTACCGGCGCGGTCCGCTGATCGGGGTGCGAATCTTGGTAAGACTGGCAAAATGTTAAAAGGGACCCTGCAACCCAAGTTATGAGCACCATCATGTTCAGTAGTACCCAACTCGAACCTTGGGACCAACTAGGCCGACGGATACCATATCTACTTGAATATTAAGGCTGTAAAACAATGCCAAATCGGGAGGAGAGACCGTAGCCATGCCAAAAAATCTCAGTTAGCAACCCACTTCTCATTTGCCAAGGGCGAAGGCAGCCGGCGCTGTCAGCAGCTAATAGGTCGAAGGCTGACCGGTTAGCCGGAATTAACCCCACCGGATTATGACACGCCCAGCGAACTCGTTCCAACCTCTTTGAATCGTTCGGATATACGCCTGTGGAATGCTCCCTATGAAGCGCAACTATACAAGGCGGGTTCAGTACTCTATCGTCCAAGGACTTAACTTTAGGCTATGGGCGTATTTTTTTTTTCTTCTCTAGACACCACACCAATACCTACTCCCAGTCCACTCTACCCCACCGGTGCGGGGTTCTGGGGAAGGAGAGGTCCCGTGGCATGCGAACATAAACGTGGTTATGGATCCCCGCCAACTCTCGTCACCCGTGATTTCCTTTGGTTCATCAGCCACGTACACAAACTCTGTCGGACATTATCGAATACTGCTCATGTTTACATCTCCTATCCGTTCCCCACCCTAATTATTTCCCGTCATTCCACATACCATATTCCCTGGTCCCCCTAGTGGCACCATCGCACCAGCCCCGTCTCATTCGATCCTAACACCTTACTCCCACCGTCTAGCGGGCATCTCGTCGACTCGCAATGACCGACGAGGACCGGACCGCACGTGCGAGTAAGGGGCGCAAGAAGCGTCAGGCCGCGAGTCAGCCGTACTCCAAGCCCAGCGCCTTGACGGTACGTACACCAAAACAGGTTCGCGCTCTTGCATTTTACGTGCACATAACATGCAGAAGCTATCGAGTGGACCCAGCTCCAGCTGGGCCAGACTGACCGATTACTGGGTCGCCGGGGTAACCTGGAAGAAAAACGATTCAGCACCGAGTAGCGGAAATGCTCAATTGTATACTGTAGGGAGGCCGCTAGGTTCGCTCCTTATGACCTACATGCACAACTGATGTATTAATTAGCCATACCATCCTTGATGTTTTTGTAATCCTCGGCTCCTCCCCTACCAGCGACGCACCGAACTCCGAGCCGAACCCGCCGCCAGCCCGCTCCAGACGGGGTCCGAACGTATAGGGCAGACGGTGCTGGACATTATACGATTCGTGGCCACCCCCATCATGTCGCGCTTCACGCCGTCACGACGGACAGGGGACACCTTTGAAGTGCCGTGGAACTATAACGGTGATGATGCGGACGGCAAGGCCATCGCACCGGCTTCCCCAACACCACGGGCGCGGGTCGGCGACACTCTGCCGTCTCTGACGGAAGCGATCGCACCGCTAACTGACAGCGGCACCAACAAGAAGGCGAATCACCAATTGTCGGACCTGTCGGCAGCTAAGCCAAAGCGCCCCCGCACCCGCCGATCCGCCTCGCTGGAGCTGGCCGAGGCGACAGCCGCGAGCAGTGGTGGGAACGACCAACGCCGATTACCGCCCTCAGCTGCGGAGGTGACTACAGCTGACCCCAAAGGACCGGCGGGGGCAGAAAAAGGCACCACAACCGGTCGCACAAAGTCCAAATCACGCAAGAAGAAACCCAAGAAGCGGATCCCAATCACTGCCGAGCCTCGCGTGACCCGCAGCAAAACCGCAGTAACTCGGTCTAGCTCGATTGAAGGTAATATCGACGAGTCCCGTCCCATGCCAGCCCATCCGTCGGCCCTGTCCAGCCGGGCAACGTCCCCACACCGGATCACTGGGTCCGACGGTGAACTGAGTCACGACGACACGGCTTCACTGCCGTCATGCCACTCGTCGCTGGTACCGGAGCCTCCGGCGTCCCGCCAGACTTCCCTGTCGCCGATCTTAGGGCCCGTCCCGGAACAAAATCCGGAAGCTGATACGGTGGAGGAGGAGGAGACGGCTATTGTAAGCCAGGCTATGGATATCCTCTTCCACGCTTCGCTGCCGGCAGCTTCGGACCATAGTGACGCCGAGGTGCCGTTGCACGACGGGTACGAATCACCTCGGGCCGCTGACCTTGACGGTAGCGGTGATGACGGTGCCATGGATGCCGAGGAAACCGCCGTGAAAATTGTCACCACCCGCATCACCGAGACAGTCGTGGCGTTCGGTACGTCCGAGCGCGATTGTGCTGAGATGCCCTCGCGCCTGACCCCGTCGCCCCCGCCGGCCACACGTACCCGTAGCGCTAGCAGGCGGAATTCCCTCGCCCCGGCGTTCTCCACACCCACTGAAGAAGACAGCCCGGTAGCTGTGTCACAGCTGCCGAGTCCCCCGGTCCGAACCGTATCCACTGTGGAAATCCAGACTGACCCCGAGTCAGTGCCGAGCCGGGTGGCCGAGGCCACCCAAACGGATCTGGAGACGAAAGTTTCAACCCCGCCCGCACCCCAGCGGGTCACGGAAGCCACTCAAACTGACCCGGAGCCCGAAGCCGACCCGGACACCGTCTCGTTTGTGCCCCTCCCGCAGCGCCGTCCACTCCTACGCAAGGTGACCCAGCCGGCTGTCTTCCACAGCCCGCGGCCGGCCAAGGTCCAAATGCACAACTACTCGCCGCGTTCCGAAGTGCTCAATAAGACTCTAGCCCGTTTCTTTGAGGAAAAGGGTGGGGATCCGCTTAGCCGCGAGGAGCTGCAGGACTGTCTGCGTATCATGCGCCACAGCAGTGCTACCTCTCCGCCTAGGGCGGCCGGGGAGCGACCGCTCCCCGCGTCTGGGCCGTTGGCCACTGCGACTACCAACGCTAACACCACCACCCCCTGGGAGGCGCCCCCGTCGTCTGCGATGGGGGAGTCACCCTCGCCTCCTCCCTCTTTACGCTCGTCCAGTGTCACTGCAGAGGTACCCGCAAGCCCGTCCTCCACGCGCTCGACCCGTCGATACTCGGCCCTATCGGGTCCGCTTCTTAACGAGTCGGATTTAGCGCCCGCCCAGCAGGCCAAAGCCAACTCACTGGCCTCTCCCAACCGCCGACGCACCCTGGGTTATGCCGGGTCCGGGTTCAGTCCGCGCGCGAAGCCGTACCAGACTGCGCCTCATCCGGCGCGGGCGAGCTTGGGTAGCGGTAGCGGCGCCGGTGTCGAAAAAAATAACCATGCGACCGGTGGGCCAATGCGTAGTACTCGCGGTTTGCGGTCTGCCCTGCTGGTAAGCCGTGCTAACCGGCCCATCTTGCGTGACATTATGTCTGCGGCTGCCAAGCCCACGGGGCGTGAGACTGCCACACCCCCGGGCTCTAGTGCAGCACATCCATCCCCACCCTCGCTGGTCGGGTGGAAGGCTCCATTGAGCCGGTCCGGGGCTGCTACCCCACGGGACGCGCCGGTGGCCACTGGGCTGACTTTCACCGTCACCGAACAGACGGCCACCCCTCCGCCGCCACCGTTCGCTCTGCGGACCCCATCCTCCTCTATCGCCCCTACGCCTACTAGCGCCATTGCCGCCACGACTGGTGCCAACGCCCCTGGCCCTGTGGCGGCCACCCCGCCGCAGTCCCTGACCTCCCTCAAGTTGCTCGACATTCTGGGCGAGATGCCCGACCGTTCTCCCCAGGGTCCGACTAGCTCATCCCCACTGTCGCTCGGCCGCCTTAAATTCCAGTCCTCTGCCAGCCCGGCCGTTAAACGGGCTCGGGAATCGATAAAGCAGAATGGTGCCTCAACCGCCACGGCGGATAAAACCGGTGGGACTGAGGCGGACAAGGAATCAACCGTAGCCACCGCTAGCTTTATCAATCCATACTCGCTCTACACGCCCATCAAGTTGCGCAATACGGCCCGGGATCGGACGCCGGCGGTGGGGCCCGCGAAAAAGTCGGCCAAGTCGTCGAAAGCGGCCTCGGCCGCCTCCAACACCTTACATGCCGGATCCACTCCGGCCCGGTCGCACTCGGACACCGCTGACCTACAGCCCGTAGCAGCTGTGCCACCGCTCGAGTTGCTTCGGCAGACTGCGCCCGACAACTTCCCATCCGAAAAGGCTTTGCCCCCGTATCAGCTCCCGGCGACGGAGACGACGATGGTAATGGATAGGTCTTCGACTTCCGGGTCGGAAGACGTGACCCCCGAACCGACACCCCTACCCAAGCGTACCGCCCCAGGCTTTAGCGACTTTTCAGCATCGGCAGATCGGCCGGTCATGTCGCTGGCCGATGCTCGCCGCGACGCCGAGCTGCCTTCTTCACCGTCGTCGACCAAGACATTAACCCCCGAATCCGAATCTCAATGCGCAGCCAAGGTGGATGAGAGCAAGTCACTGTCGGCTATACCGTCATTCAGCTTTAAGCCACCGTCCAGCTTCGCGGCGTCACTGTTATCCCCGATGGAACCGGCCGCTTCGGCTGCATGGTCGGTAAAGAAGGGAGCGGACGAGACTGACCTGCCGGGGTTTACATTCCCGCTGGCCCCGGCTTTTGGCAGCACCGGCAACAAGTCTGGACCCGGCAACCCGGTTTCTGGGGACTCCGGTACCATGGTTTGCGACCCTGAAAACCTCGCACCAGGCTCCGCTAGCCTCTGGCCGTCCAGGTCCCGCTCGGTGACCCCAGTCGACCCGACATCATCTTCTCCTGTCGCTGTCATCACCACCACCACCACCACCACCACTACCGCCGAGACCAACGTGACGACCGCGTTGCCACCCTTGGGCGGCGGGAAGGATATCGCCCCCGAATTTATTTTCCCAGCATTGCCTCAGTCTCAGAAACTTCACGTTGACGCTCTGGGCTTATCCACCGCGCACGAGGCCGGCGTGCAGGCCCTGGCGCAGGAGTTGCGGAACGCCAACAAAGACACGCTACCCATGTTCACGTTCCCGGATGTGCCGACGTCCGCGGTGACGGTAGACACCTTGAAAACCATTCCAAAGACTTTAGCTACCCCGTCGTCGTCGGCCACTGGAGCCACTGACGGTTGGGCTGGACTCGGTTTCAAGCCAGCGGGATTGAAGACCGGCGAATGGAAATGCGGTACGTGCGGGATTGTGAGCCAGGCCAAGGACTCCAAATGTATTGTGTGCGAGGCCCCGCGTCCGTCGGAGGCGGCAAGCGCTTTTACGGCAACGTTGGCCCCCTCCTCAATCGCCGTTTCCGTCACTACCACTACCACTACTACTACTACTACTACTACTGCCCCCACCACCATGTCTTCGTGGGCTGACATTGGGTTTAAAATTCCCGCGCTCCAGCCCGGCCAGTGGAAATGCGGTACATGCAGTGTCGTTAACAAGTCCGAGACAGCGAAATGCATCGTGTGTGAGGCTTCTAAGCCCGTTAGTGCTGGTACGGGCACTTCCGTAGCACCCGCAGCGACATCGCCGCCCGCTTCCACCGCCGCCGCCGCTGCCGCCACCTCGTCATCTTGGGCCGATATTGGATTCAAGCTACCCGGGCTTATGGAAGGCCAGTGGAAGTGCGGCACTTGTGGTATTGTCAACGAGGCCAAGTTTAATAAGTGCTTGGTGTGTGAAGCATCTAAGCCTTAAACTCTTCTCCCTCCCCTTGCCCCTATCCCTCGCCTTGGTTATATCCCGCGGTTCAGTTAGGGGTGGTACGAGAGGCAGAAGGAGTAGAGTAGACGTATCTCAGGCCTTCTTTCTGGATACTGATCAATCCCTCCGATCCTTCCCTCCTGTGTCCTGCTTATAAGATGGCCGTTCCTAAGCGGATATAGGCCGACCAGACGACCCGCTAATATCCATGCAAGCTTTTTTTTTTGTTTTTAAACGATGCCATTTGACTACACCGAATTTCTAATGTGTGATACGTTTCAACGCTCCCGTACCATCTTAATAGTGGTCCCTGAGCTGGATCTTCATAAATGCTTTCCGTGTTACAACCGGATAACTAAAGAGCCCAATGTGTAGTCCTCAATCTAACAATGTGCCCTGTGCTAGAAACTGGTCAAGTGGAAGCAACGGGAGAGACCAGAGGAGGGGGGGGTGGCAAACCACTAGCCCCTACTATGAAGCTGACGATCATCACTACCGCCCAGCCCCCGATTAAAATAGTCGGGATTGTCAGATTGATGCCCTGAGAGGGTCCAACAACCTCAGTGGCACCCGACTCAAAAGATTTCGCGGCGCTCTGTTGATTAGAACAAACGGCACCGTTCCACTTCCGTAAATAAATAATCATACAGGACCTTATTCTTGATTTTACACCGACATGATCGGTTAGCGGTTGGCTCTGGAACCTCTAGGTAAATTTGAGCTCTCCATTACGCCACCTGATGCCTTTGGTTCCGGGTTTTTGTCCCAGTAGCCGGTGGTTTGCGGTGGCTTCCCCTGTGAATGGGCCTGTTTACCTCTGGTGTACATCCCTTCCAAATCAGCCAAGAGTTTAGTGGGGCGGATTGATGGATTGACACTATAGTCACCAGCCGCTAAGTCTCCAGAAGAGGTCAAGTACACAGGCGAGAGTAAAGGAAGCTGAAACTAAAGGCACTGCGGTCTCATCCAGTGGCCACTGTGACTGCATATGGCGGTCGGCGAAGGAAGGAAATTTGCGTTCCAGCTGGGAACCACGCAGATAAGTGTATAAATATAAGAAGTTTGCTCCGGCGTTGTACCAGTTTTCCTTGCCCCACCTCACATTAATATACGGTCTGTATCCCCCATCGTCTCCATTCCCTTTTCTGATCATATTGGCTCTATTCGCCGCACTTCCTCCCCATTTTAACCCAACCCTTCCGTTTCGTACCTAGCCGGTTCCCCTTGGACACCTTTCCAGGTGACCGACCATTAGCAAACGCTGCAACGCACCTACCCTGTACTACCAACAGTCCATTGGTCATGACCGCTACGCCCCTCGACCAGCACACCCGGTGCGCTCTGGTTCTGTTTGGCCTGATAATGTACGGCGCCCTCTACGACGGCAGCGAGTGCCTACTTCACTTTGCGCCGGACCATTTCTATGCCACCTATTTCCGGGGGGACCGAGTTCTCGCCCGGTTTAAGGGCGAGGCACTTAACATTGTCCCTTGGTACGAAGACGATCCGTACGGTATTCAAGAGGGCGATGGAAATGAGAAACATGACTCCCCGGAACGAAACCGACCGTGTCGGGCCTCGGCCCGGCAGTGGACACGGTGTTTCTGGAAACATTGGCCGCGACCGCCGCACCCGGAGGATCAGGAACACGGCGAGTCACCCGTCGTCAACGTTACACCCACCTTGCCCGTCTCGACCCAGACGCCCACGTCGGTGCCGACTCCCGTCACTGGGGTCGAGGGTGGCGAGGCGCCAGGTGTTGACTTGCTTAGTGATGCTAGTGTCGACAGGGAAGAAGACGAGGACGAAAGTGGCGATGACGACGACAACGATAGTGAAGAGCTCCCGACATCAACTTCAAGTCCCGCCAAACCCGCACTGGCAGACCATACGCAAGGATCCTCGATCACCTTGAACCATTCCGACATTGAAATTATGATGCAGGTGATGGCCGATTGTAGTTACGACAAATATCTATCGCCTACATTCTGCGGCGATTTCTTGTCGTATTCGGGCGAGTTCTCGGTTCCCGAAAACCCGGAAGCGGCAATATTAGGCCTTGAACCTATACCAGAAGTCGAAGACTATTTAGAAACGATAGCTACGGAGAACATCGTCGGCGACAACCATTCCTACAACGTGCAGAACCCCATTAGTGTCACCTCTCCGCAACTTATCGGCGTGGACGTGAAAGGGACGGTTGAACCAATTCCCGAGTCCATACCTGTCCCTGAAGTTAAAACACCCGAGGCGCCACTGGCCCCGCTCCAGCCTGTAGGTCCAGTCACTTTATCCATTACACCTTCACCTTCGCCATCCACACCGAACCCTTCAAGCAGTCGTAAGAGAAAACACGACGCCGCTTTTACCGCCACTACCTCCGCCGACGCCTTCACTTACGTGATATGCGAGGAAATAATTAACTCACCGGCTCAAAGGCCCACTCTGAGCCACGACGACATGGCTAATCTCTCATCCATATTTGAGTTGGTCCGCTCCAATGACGACCTCGTGGCGTTGCTGCGAAAGATTCCCCAGTTTAACAATTGGGTGCTGCAGGTGGGAAGCCAGCAGCGGTGGCAGTTCCGCCAGGCACAGTATGGAAACCGTGGAGTTGATGCCGAGGATCGACCTGTCAAGTTCGTCGCGTTGTGGCTATCCAGAATCATTTGCTGATCTCTCACCCGTGATGGTGAAGTCTAGCACGGCGGGGGTGCCTGTGGCCAGCGTATAAAATTTTAGAAAGTAAATAAAAGGGAATGCATAGTAACTCCTTGGATATTTACCGTACGGAGTGGGTTTCCTTCTCCCATAGCGTGGTTCCAACTTGTATTCGAGCTGTCACCACTGGAATTGCAGTCTCACGACGTGAAGTATACAGTCGATAAGAGTTGTTTGCCAGCTAAAAACTGATAGATATTGATACTAGACGTAGACATTGTAGTCATACTCATCCCGGAGTTCAGGATAGGAAAGTAACTGGTTACTCGGAGCCAAATCTCATAATAGCTAGTCCTAAGGATCCACCCGTAGACTAGGATTTCAGATCTGACGAGCTCCGTCACACTGCAGCCACTTCGAAGGGGCAATGTCTCACCGGGTAATATGAGGGGGGAGAGGAGGTGCTTCGGCTAAAAACAAAACAGGGGGGGGGAGGTCAGAAAGTGGGACGACAATATTGCCTGCGTCATGACAGGGACAAAACCTTGCCTGCCCAGGAGCTCAACCACGGCCAACGGGAGAATGGTCAGTGAGAGAGGAACCTTTACATCGAACCGTGGCCTATACCGTTGGATAGTCCGCATTGCTACGGCACATAAGGCAGGCCATATTTTGATGTAATGGTGCAGACAACCCTGTCATTGTCAATATAAGCCTAACTTTTCGGTGAGGATCAGGACCTGATGGCATACTTAAACTGAAATAGTCAATTTTTTCCTCATCTTGACCGCAAACGAATGATGTTTTAGGCCCACATGAATTTTGAACTACTTGTCACTAAAAATTCAAGGCCAATGCAGCAAAATTTCAGATCCAATATTCGCCAGGAAAGAAAAAGTTACATAACGGTACGGATGATAGTTAAAGGTATCCGACAACGCTTTTGAGCCAATTCCTTGTAAGAGTTAACACTAAAGTAGAATTTATACATACAAAATAGCTTGAACCTTACAAGTACTAATCATATATTCGAAACAAGGAAGCTCAATTTGTCCAATCGAAGCCACGAGGTGTAGGCCAAGCAGTGCTACTTCTCAATTCTGGTTGCCGGATTATATCTTGTTGGCCGGAAAACAAGCCTGGGCCACCGCGGCCACATACTGGTCCCGATAAGTTTCGTAGTGCGGGGTGTACCTACTCACGTCCCAGAGCCTTAATTCTGCTGCGGACGACTTGGGAAGGTTAACATATATGCAGGGACCGGGGCTTTGTTGGGGTTGGGTCGGCTGATAACGCTTTGGACGTTTAGGTTCGGTTATGGGGGCAAAGAGTTGCTTAATATATCCGACTACGTAAGGATCAGTTAATTGGGCTCTGTCGAGACGTTTTTCCAAGAAACTGTTAATCGCGTCGTTGCTATTTTTTCCTTGCCTGTCTATAACACCATCCATGAGCGCGTCTTCATAATAATCCTCGAACGCGTCTTGATAATTATCCGTGAAATCCGTCGCTACTTTAAATGTGTCGCTGAAGCGGTTAGCTTCTTTCTCGCTAAGGCGATAAAGGCCACGTACGCCATTGACTTCAACTACACGATAGTTGACTAGGTCGGTTTGCATCCGTGGCAGAGAAGTCATCATAGTGCCGTCGCACTTCTCGTCAGCCATGCTTGCAAAGTATTTGGAAACGTCCCTCGTGAAAAAATCGGCCTGAGTTGGGGACGACCGTTGAGACCTAGGTACAGAACGAGTGTCACGGTTAGCGTTGTTTCGCAAGGATGCCGGTTGTACCTTCTGACCTGTAAGGGCCTCGTGGGCAGTTGGGCAGTAATCCTTGGGGCCAGCAGTAGCTGGTTGGATACTGCTAGCTGCCGTGGCCTGAGCGGGTCTTCGCCCGGTTATCCAGCTCCAGAATGATGCGTGAGCGGTGGCGGCGAGCATAGCAATGCAGCCGAGATGTACAGCCGAGGCGGTGATTTTCATCGTGGCGCTTTTGTACGGAAGGGGGTTAGGGTAGGTGGTGCGACTGTGAAATATACTAAGAGAGTTGGGGGTATAGCATAAACAAGTTCGAGCGGTGGGGAGTGTGTTGGGCGGTAGCTGGCACATCATTTATACTGCTTGCCAACAGGCAGCCTACTGCGCCCATGACGAACCACGCCGGTACCAAACTGACGACATGGTGAACGGAAAACGAAAGAAATATGGGGCATGAGGCGGAGAGGCCACAATGGCCTTCTTTCCATGTATTCCCACCGATGGAATATCCCAAAGCTTTGTGCTCGCCCCTTTCCCTATTACCTTTTGCACGGGTCCTCCCAACCCTGCAATCAGCGACGAGGGCGGAGGCAGAAATCTATGCCCCGGACCATCATGAATTCTCATCGCAAAACTCACTCGCACTGGCCTTGTCTTCTCGCAGTATCAGTGTAAAGACGAGGAACCGGCCCCTCTCCTTGTCGAGACATAGGGTATCAAATAGCCCCTTTCTCATGGCCGAAAGAGACGAGGGACGGCAGGGAGCCGATCCTTCGCTTTGTGTTGCCGCGCGGCGCCAGACCCCGTCCCTCGACTACTCAGGCGGAGACGACCGAAACGACAGCCCACAAGTCGACCAAAGAACTGATTTTCGGTGGGATATACAGGGACGTGCACTTGGGGGTCACTACACCGGTCCAAGTTAAAACAAAGATAATCGGGACGTTATCGACCTGCCTGTCTATGCCAGACTAAGGGGACGGGTTAGTTTCGTGGCTGACTAAACGCGGGTGGGGGTGGCTCGTCGGTATGTATGCGCTTGGTACAGGGGGACTTTGCAGTGCGCATCTGGGTCAGCAGTCGGTTCGCAATGGGTAGTGCGTCACTTGCGGGGCTTAACTCCCGGAGCTCACTGTCCTGACACTTCTTTCGAAGGTGACTGTTTGAAGGCAGTCTTCAGGTTGGAACTGGAGCTTCCTACGAGTACTATAGGCTGGGCTGGGTGGGTATAAAAATATAATAGGTTGTTTTCGGCACGGTCCCTTGTCGTACAACTAAAGGGTCTACGTGTAGCTCCCATGCGCCGTCGAGAGCGAGGGGAGAGATAAAATAAGGTGGCATGAAGCCTCAACAGAGACCACGGTATATGCTCCTTGTCCTGCTACGAATGGGAATTTCCGGTCGATTCTCATTCGGCCAGGGCGCCGGCTACCCTTAACCTTAAGTGCCGGAGTGGATACTACGTTCCCTACACTCCTGGTCGCGCAGCTTGTCTGGCGACCGCGGAGGCCACCTGGTGGCTCGGTCCTAGATAACCCGGCAGCCTACCAACTCCTCTTGGCCATGGCTGACATGTACGCGAGTTTGCCGAAATGCACATTTTTATGTCAAAGAAAACAGTTTTCGGCAGGAGCATATAATAGCCAGCACCATTATACTATTATTTGCCAACGAGTTTGTACCATGCGATGATGGGTATTATGCCACCAGCGTGTAGTAATTGCAGTACATGTCTTGTGAATATGTTTCGATGGTGGCAAATTTTGCGTTTAACAAGCTGAGCCGTTTGCGTGTGCGTTTGCATCGATGAACTTATGGCAAAGTGAGAATGTTGGCAGAATGACCAAAGGTCGAGCCTATTTGTACGTTGGCTCACAGCAGGCTGCAGTTATTCCCTCCATTTCTTAGATGGGGCTTCTCTGCCCAGCCATCAATGGCATTGACCTAGGCTGGTATGGCAAGTAGCGTCTACCTTGGCCCTGTCGGTGCAGCTCGAGGACTTGGCGACATCAACAGCAACAGGCGCAGCGCAGGATCCACTCATCCTGGCGCAAAATGCGACGACGCATACTGGTTGGCCACAGTCCCTGCAAACAACGCGTCACCCAAGACGCACAGTTGGCGAGTGGGTAGCGCACAATTCTCATCTCAGCAGGCGCAAAAATAAATCTGCTGCTATACGAACACCTCTGCAAAATATAGTAGGCAGTGCGCAACGGACACATCGGGCATTTTTAATTGGCCCGCTTCTCATCCACTATTTACTTTCAATACACAGTTAGGCGAGACTATATAAGATGGGGAAAAAAGGAAAACAACTGGAAAAATTGTGAGCTGTGTGAGCAGAATGTACGGGTACATACGGGAGGAGGTATTGGGGGGGGGGAAAACGAGCAAACTGGCAGGCTGACTATGAGCCGTTGGTGTTAAGAATATCAACATAGCGTGACCGTGCACCACGGCGACCCCGGCTGGTCGGTGTTGGAAGAGCACTCTTGGACAGACCCAGCCCTGGCGGTCCACCGGGCGCAGTCCCCGCCGGCATAGCGCCTCTTGGTAGCGACGTCAACGGCGGGGTGCCTGGACCTCGGGGCGGTTGGGACATGGTGCCGCCCATCGGAGGTAGGCCCGGGGGCGCCGATGGGGGTGCCGCGTAGGACGGGGGAGCACCGTAGCCATCGTTGCTGGCTCCCCAGGCAGGTGGAGCTGGGGTGGAGATGGGAGTCGCCTTGGGTGGTGGGGGCGGGGGCGCTGCCTGGGCGACCTGTTCGTCAGCCGAGGCGCTCTTATTGACCCACCGTTTGAGTGCTGGATCGTACACGAAGGATGACTCTTCGCCTAAATTGGCCTTGACAGCGGGCGTTCCCCCGGTCTCCGTGCTCTTAGCCTGACCACCAAACAGGGTTTTGATCATCCCGAAACCAAACATGCCGCCGCCACTCGGAGTGGACCGACCGCTGGCTGAGCCCTGGGCAGTGGGGGTTGCCTTCTTTGGCGGAGTGTTGGGAGCCGACTGGGGTTTAGTCGGGGCGGCTGCATGGGCCGGGTCGCTGGTGGCCTCGGGGTGGGGCCGGCTCTTGGAGAGCGATGAGTTACCGAACCCAAGGTCGTCCAGGTCGTCCTGCGGGTAAGAGTCGCCCTGCCCCCCTGCGGGGGTAGCTACCGCATTATTACCGTAGTTGAAGTCGGCGGCGGCAAAGGTAGGTACGGGCGGGGCCATATTGAGGAACCCGTCACCATTGACAGCAGGGGCGGCCTCCCCCGCTCCGGCATCGTCCACGCGGTAAAAGAGCGGCGCGGGGGCGGGGACAGGTGAGGGTGCGTGGGTTTGTTGGTAGGCGGACGGCACGGCCGCGACAGGCGAGTAGGCCGCAGGCTGGACAAGCGGGGATGAGACCGCGGGCAGGTGGCCAGCCGGAGAGTATGGTGGGGCCGGGGTATCGACATGACCCGTGGAATGGTGCCGGGTCTTGGGCGAGGCCGTGGCCGGGAGCGGCGAGACACTCAGCGGTGGGGGAGGGTGGGTGGTATCTAAAGCAGAGTTGGGCCGCGAGCGGTGCGGACCGTTACTCATGTGCAGGCCCCCGGGTGAATACGGCGCGGCCCTTAGGACCTCCGAACGTAGTCCGTGCCCGGTGGCGCTTACGCTGCCACTCGCTTGGACCAGAGCTGGTGGAGACAAGGCGCGCGTAGGGTCCTCGGGACGTATTTCATCCGGGCGCGGGGCGTCGCCCGCTGTACTGGCCGTGGTGCTGCCGTCCGTGCCTGTAATCAACTTGTCCAGGCTGCTGTCGAAGGCGCTCATCAGGGAGGTGAAACTGGGCTTAGCGAGCCGGCGACTTAGCCACGAGGACACGCCGTTGGACCCGCTAGCCTCGCTCGTGGCCCCGAATCCGTCCAGGCGTTGCTTAAGGGCGGTGAGTTGGTGCACGAAACCCGGGGTCAGGAACGGTGAGCCGCGTGCCAGATCGTCGACGATGCCGGCCAGGGCATCGCAGTAGCGGGTGGCTTCGCTAACACGGCCGCACTCCACAAGCCACCAGGCGTGCAGCAGCTTATACGGCTGCAAATGAGGTAAGGCGGCTGGGACCTTTCCTGCGCGCAATGACAGGACAAACTCGTAGATTTCCGTGGCAATCAGGGCGGCGGGATCATACCGAGTAGCGTCGGTGGCGGTAAGGAGGGTGAAGCGAGAATGCGGGGCACCAGCCCCGGCGCATGACGAGGTACGCGGCGACAGCAAGTAGCATAGATGGGCCACCGCCACGTTGCCGGTGCGTGCCAGCTCGTCGCCCAGGGCGGTCAGGGTTGGTGCGTCACCTTTGGTCTGGTTAGCCAAAACCACTGCGACCAGGCGCGGCCAGAGGGCCAGGGCGCGGTGCTTGGCCTCGGCCTTGGCAAGGGACTGCGGATCGTCCGGTTGGGTGGCAGTAAAGTCAGTGGCTGGCATGAAAGGCGCAGCGGCGCCATCAGTCAGTGGGAACGGTTGTGGGTCCCACAGAGCGGTCAGTGGGGCAGACCCCTGGGCCCCACCGAAGAGCTGATAGATAAGGCGCAGCGCCACCGGGCCCGCGGACGGCGCATGCGGTGCGGTCTCGTCAGTCGGCCCGGCGGCGGTGGAGTTTTTGACCACATCTTGCGTATAGGCTTGGACCACGTCACGCCACACCTCCTTGCCCACGCAGCTCCCGATGATGAGGGCGTGGGCCCATAACCGCCGGTCAACGGCGCGCTTCACAGCTCCCAGTCGGTCTCCGTGCAGTAGGCAGGATTCCAGGGCTTGAAGTTCCGCCTCCACCGCCGAGGTAGGTGCCGCAATCCCATGCGCAAAGGACGGGGTCGCCCGCAACGCGGTACAAAGCTCCTGAATGGCGGCGGGGTCCTCAAGGAGCTGGCCGTCGTGCTGGCCCAGTCCCTGGAGGGTACGCCAAATTAGAGCGGAGGCCTCAGTGGTCGGTGTCATCGATAGACTGTCCAGCCGCTGTTGCACGTAAGCCAGGACCCCGTCTTTCTTCTGCTTGGCCCCGCTGCGGTCGTGCAGCAGCAGCGGACCAGGGTAGGTGTCCAAGGCGAGGGTCGGGTCGGGTCCAAAGACAGCGGACAGGTCCCGCTTCTCCATTTGACCGGGGTAGTGCCGTTCGTAGCTGGAGTGGTAGGCGGTGTCAGTCGAGTAGCGCTGGGCACGCTGCGGGAACGTACACCAGACCTGGCCGCCAAACCCAAATGCGATCACGGGGAACCCCTGGCCGCGACGATACACGTCCTCCTGGTGGCGCTGGTCCACCGGCGCCGTGGCAGGAATCGGATGCTCAGCAACAGCGGTGGGGGCAGCTCGGGTGGCATGCCCGTCGTCGGCTCCGTAGTTAGGGGCGTAGCCCTGGCTTTCGTAGGTGTAAGTGTCTGCCGTTCCGATAACAGGGCCAGGCATGGGCACATGAGCATACGGGTCAACCGGGGCCTGGTCATACATGGCGTGGGCTTCGGGTGCTGTGCTATAGGTTGCCGCATAGGCCCTCTCGTGTTCAGCAGGCTGGGAGCGGGCTGGATTACCAGCATCGTGCGTGTAATCCTCGGCGGGGGTTTCTGGAGCCGCGCTGTAGGCCGCGTCATAGGTCACCGCCGGATCAGCGGTCTGGGTAGGCACAGGGGCACCGGTATCATATGCGTAACCATCGTTCTCGGTATAGGTTGCTCCGGCTTCGGAGGTCGCACCGTATTCATAGCCGTAATCGTAGCCACCGGCCTCTCCGGTCCCGTAGTCAGCGGGAACGCCATGACCATAGGGATCATAGTTCGCGTCAGCAGTTTGGTAGTCGGACGGAGGAAGCGTGTCGGCGTAACCGCTTTCCGGATCAGCCGCCGCGGCCGGGCTATATTCGGTTGGAGGGGCAGCGCTGAAGGCGTGCGCATGGGCCACCGTCTCGGGGACCTCCGCGGCTTGGTGGTAGAAATCGTGATGCTGGTCCACATACGCCGGGTGCATTGTCGACGTCACCAGGTATTCAGCGCTAACGGCCGGCGTTGCAGCTTGGGCATAATCCGGTTCAGCCTCCGTTGCAGGTGGGACGCTACCAGCAGTATCACTATATCCACCCTCTTCGCCTGTCCCGTAGTCGTGGCCCGTGGATGCGTAAGGGTCATAGTTGACATCGGCTACCTGGTACTCCGAAGGGGCCACAGATTCCGCGTAACCTGGGTGGGGATTCTCGACGCCGGCAGTTAGATCGGCCCCCGGCGTGGTCGCCTGGCTGGGGAAATAGTCCGCTGCGGGTTCCGCTGCCACTGTAGTGTTGGGTGAGGCATCGGCTACCTCGGTGCCGGGATGAGCGCCGAAGGTCTGGTCGAGGCCGTCCGTCACGTCCGAGGTCAATGTGCCCGGGGTCGGACCAGGCGCGTCGCCAACGGCGGTAGTAGCGTCAGGCGCGGTTGTCTCAACGCGAGGCGTGGAGGACACCGGCTGCGCGGAGGGCTCGTCCCCAGTCAAATCATGAAAGAAGCTGGCGTCATCGGTCTCTGCGACGGGGACGGGGGTGGGCGTATCGGCCACTATCGACGGGGCAAACAGACCGCTGTTCAAGTCCTCTTCGTCTGTCTTGAAATGGGGAATATTCCCGACGGAGGAGGCGCGACCTTTAGGCGGGGGCCCAACCTCCTCAGCAGGCGCATCAGACCAGGGCACACTGGCAGAACGGACGATACTCGGACCGGTGAGGGGCACGGGCGCTGGCGGACAACCGGCGGGAGGGGACGTGCTGGCGATATGCGGAAGGGGTGGTGGGGCGGACGAGGGTCCCGCGGGCTCGGCAGCTTCCGGCGGCGGACCCTCCGTCATCGGCCGGGTAGTCAAGACGAGATCGTCAAGTTCATCGAGCACATCATCGTGGGTGACCGGGGACGTGTGATAGGTCGGGGGTGCCAGAGGTGTGTGTGGCTCCGCATTATCGGCCAGACTGACCGGGAACACCCCTTCCGCTGCGGCGGCGTCCGCTTCGACAATATGGGTACTAATCTCCGCCGTCAGTACGTCCGCAGGCAGATCGGTTTCGGCCGCCGGTGTATGAATGTTCGTGAGGGTAACCTGGGGTATGGCTGGCGCGTTCGATGTCATGGTCGAAACTGGGGGCGGTTGGGTCAGGGCTGTGGGCTGCTGTTCCGGGGTAGCGACAACGGCCGGTATGACGGGAGAATCAGATTCGACCACGACGGGCTGGGCAGCAGAGCCAGTCGCCTGTGCCGGGAAACTCACCAGCGGGGGTGGTGGAGGAGCAGCCCCTGTTGGCCGCGGGGCGCTTGCCGGAGTTTCTTCTATGGTGGCGGTGGCGGGCGGGGTCTCGGCCGCCGCGAAGCTTTCAAAGAAGTCCAAGGCACTGGGTGAGTTGAAAGTAGCTGGCGGCGGGGGCGGGGGCTGCGAAGAGGTCGTCGCAGTAGACGTTGGGGCGGGTGGCGCGGTCGGGGTAGGCAATTGGGAAGTAGCCGGTTCCGTAGGAGGTTCCACCGCCAAGCTGTCAAAGAATGACGCTGGGTTAACCGGGGCCGGGGCAGGGATGCTGGCTGGAGGCGGGGGTACTTCTGTGGTTGTTTTCGCGTGAGCGGTGAGATCGGAGGGGTATGCGTACTCGTCTTCCGTCGTCTGGTAGACATGAGGACCATGATTTCCTTCGATGTAGCCCTCTGCTGCGGCGTTGGGGTCTTCGGTTGTCTGGGTGCCGTCGGCGGCAGCCGTGTAGTACGCAGGATCGTACGTATTGGGATCATAGGGTTCGTACTGGGATGCGTCGTAGGGTACATAGGTGCCGTCCTCGGCATAGTATCCGCCGTACTCGTCGTAGTAGGGTTGGTATTCCTGACCCGCGGCGGCAGCAGTGGTGGGGTCGGCAGAATGGGCCGTCTCTTCGCTGTAGTAGGCATTGGGGTCGTGTTGGGCTGACGGGTCGTAGTACGGATCCTGGGTCGTGCTGTAGTCGTAACCCGCCGCGGCGTTCGGGTCGTGGACGTAATCAGAGTTAGGGTCCGCACTGTAATTGGCATTCGGGTCCAGACTGTAGCCCGCGTTCGGGTCGTAGTTGTAGCTCGCGTTCGGGTCGTGACTGTAGCTCGCGTCCGGGTTCGCATAGTACGGGTCGTAGCCCTCTGGATATTGCTCGTAGCCCTGATGGGGGTTGGTGGCCCCGTGGTGTGTGAGAGGCGGGGGCGGAGCCCCGGACGACGGGGGCGGGTGGTGTTGGTGACTCGCGGTGGGCAGTGGTTGTTGAACGTGGGCAGGCGTTAACCAATTCGCACTATCGTCATTGTCACCGCTGAAGAAGGGGATGGGCCCTTCATTGGCGGGGGTTGGGTTTGGCGGAGCGGCCATATGGGCGACGAACGAATGGGTCACGTCGTGACGGACTCGCTAGCAGGGTTAGGATGGTCTAAATCGCGAGGTGGTGTCGATACGTGGCTCCAAAACGGGCAGCAAAAGCAGACGAGGGACGGGAACAGGCGGAGGATGTGGGGAGAGGCGTGGCGCGGAATGTAGATGAACGCTAGAGAGGACTGACTGGTGAAATGACCTGGACTCTGCCTAAGGCGGAGAACGTAACTATGGGTTGTGCGGGACGAGGATGAGGGCAGAAAAGTCGGCGGAGATGGCTATACGAATAATGGAGCAGGTGACATCTATCGAATGAAGGTCTGTACAGCGGACATTACCAAGAACCGAGACGGAGGTTGAACCTGCCTGTACGCGGTTGTTGGTGCTTGGGTGGGGGCGGGCGCTGCAGTCACTAGGGCGAGGCACGCATACACGAACACAAGGGATGGGCGAAGGGCCTAAACAGTGGGCGTTAGGGATGGGGCGGAGGGGGGGGGGACGGAGGTGTCGTGGTGAATGGAAGCGGCTCGAATTGTGCGGGCTTTCAATTGTGAGTGTGCTCCCTCCCCACCCTCACGCGGCTTCTGCCCCGCCCGCCGGATCACACCAAGGGAGGCGGAGCCCTGTGGCCAGTCACTGGCCATCGGTAGATCGCCACGTCGGCGTCGCTGGGTTGAGAGACCCACCCAAATAAGGCTTAAGGCAGCTTAAGGCCCAGCACCGAACCCGCCCAGACGATCTGTGCTACCCACACTTGCAGTGACACAGGCTCGCCCTGCCGTCAGTCGGGCATACAGGCCTGTGCTTCAAACCTTGTGTGGAAAGTTGCGGCACCGGCCTAGGATCCCTGGGCTACATTACCAGATGGCCAGTCGGCCTCTGCCGCCCACGTTGTCCACTAAAGTACTACCATCCTTCAGTCGACTGCCCTTGGGACCAGGCCCCACCGGCGGGGGCTGCCGACCTAGGGCGTTTCCTTGCAAAGGAGATATCCCCGAATTGTTAAAGTCCCTCATGTTGGCTTGCTTCTTGCAAAACGGCTAGAGAGTAGAATTGTGCCCAGATTTTGTAATCATGAAGAAAGGAGCGTTGGGTTTAGTAAACTAGGCTATGTGAAGGCGGGAAGCAAAGGCTGCGGACTAAGCGACGCTGACCATGGCCCGCATGCCATGCAGATAAATCGAATATATAAAAAAAACGGCGCAAAATCTGCCCACACGGCAACCCATAAGCATTAGGCACTCTAGTACAAGTCGTCGTCGTCGCTGCTGACACCATCTTCGGCCATAGCAATGACGGCGGCCTCAGCCGAATTCTTGGGCTCGACACGGGGTCTGCCCTGGCCAGCCTCCGCCTCGTCCGCCTCCTCCTGTTCGGCGGACCGGCGCAGCGTCTCAAGCTGCTTCTGGCGTAGTTTCTCGTACAGGTTGTAGTACTTGACGAGGGGCAGGGTGTTCCGGTCGGTGGTGGCCAAGAAGGTCCGCAGCTGGGCATACTCCCCGGGGGCCCAGTTGAGAGTGCTCCGGGCCTGCTCAATGACACGGCAATGCTCCTTGGTCTTTTCGACGAGATCGGCGATGCCGCGGGTCACCTTGGTCAGCCGGGACTTCTTGGCGAACCGGACGAGCTGTGACGTGATGGGCATGGTAAGTTCTGGGAAGGCAATGTTGGTGGCCTGGGTGGCCAAAAACTCGAGCAGCAGGTCAATCAGCTGCTGGTGGACACCCTCGATGTAGGGGACCGTATGTTCGTAGGACCGCGGGCACTTGATGTGGAATTCGAAATCCAGGGGCTTCTGCGCCGAACGGGACAGCCGGCGGCTAAGTTCAGGGGAGGCGTAGACCTCCAGGAGGTACGACGCCACGGGGATGAACTGCTGGGTGTCGCGGGCGATGCGGGTGAGTAGACGGACGCAGTGGAATCGGAAGGGGAAATACGTGTGGGTGGGGACCAGGCGGACTGCGCCGCTGATGATCTGAACCAGCGGGTACACCAGGCTGCTCAAATCGGCGCCGGCGGTGGGCAGCGCGGGCTCGATCGTCCCTGGTGGCGGCGGCGGCGGGGCCTGGTAGTGGGTGCACACGAGCTCGGTCCAGAAGCGCAGGCAGTGTACGAACTGCCAGTTGTGGACGGGTGCAAAGGCCTTCTTGTTCTCCACGTTGAGGGCGGTACGCAGGTGGATGGCCAGCTGACGCAGGTACACGAAGGCCATGCGGTAGGCGGCATCTGGGTACAGGCCGTAGATTTCCACGCCGAACTGGCGCAGCAGGTTGATGGACCCCACTGTATGCGGCGACATGAGGGCCGACCGCTGCACAAAACTGCGATACACAATACGCAGAATCTCCTCCAGGTCGTCTTCGTTCTGGTAGGTGGCCAAGTGGCGCATGGCCAAGAACGCCGCGACCTGGACCGTCTCATCGACGGTCGGTGTGCTCATGTAGTACGCCACCACGCGCCGCAGGGCCCGCACAAAGCGCCGCGTGCACATCAGATACGGGAGCACCATGGTGGTCTCCTGGAGCAGGAGGCGGACCATGTTGGGTTCTTCGATCATCTGGAATAGGCGGAGGAGGGAGTCCCCGTACAGGCGCACAGGGCGACTCACTTGGGACCAAGCCAGGGACTGGTTAGGGCGGGTGACGTTGGCACCCAGGCCGGACTTGCCCTTGGCGCGCTGCACACTCGGGTTGCCCAGTTCGGACGGTACATAATGTTGCAGGAGCCCCGGGGCTACACGGAGGGACGTGACGATCAGCTTGTTGTACGCGGTGGGCGAGTCCACCTCGTAGGCCTTCACCTTAGCCTGCGCGCGAGACGACCGCTTCTGGGTGAACTTGACATGCTTGGGCTTCGTCTCCTCGACGTCGGCGTGGGTGCAAGAGTAGAGCGCAGAAAGTAGGTGGTTGAAAGCCACCAGGGAGTGGTCCGTGGTAATAGCTTGCTCCCACGACTTGACCATGTCGGGGGTTAGAATCGTCGGGCGTTGATCCTGGTCGCGGCTGGCGTGACTGTCGGCTTCCTCCTTTTCCATATCCATATCGTCGCTGCTGTCGTCATCGTCGGATGAGTTCTCGCCCTCATCATCTTCGTCATCTTCACCATCTTCGTCGTCTTCATCGTCGTCATCATCATCCTGGCCAAACTCGAGCAGGTCCCCATCGTTCTTTTGCAGGAACTCAAAAAATGCCGGGTCGCGCTTCTTGAGCTCATCCAGCTCGCGCCGGTGCTCCTTGATGGCCTTGAGGGCGTCGGAGACGTGCTTCTTATGGGCCTTGCTGGGCTTGGTCGAGGATGCTGGGGCCTTCTTTTTCGGCTTCTGCTCCACCTCGTCGTCCTCGACCTGCTCAAACTGGATAAACTCCACGCCTTCGTCGTCGAGCGCGGGGGCGGAGGGCTTGGTGCCCTTGTGGCCCCGGGACCAGGCCCGCTGGCTGTCTACGTCCACTATGGAATCGGGGTCCATAATGTCCTCAAACCCGTCGGCTATGTCGTTGGCGTCGTCGTCCTCGAAACGTAGGGTATCGCGGTCCTGGCCGGTCAGCGCAAAGGACTCAAGGTCACCGGACTGGCCGCGCGGATACCGTACCACGCCGCGCTGTTGGTCGGCTTCGACCTGGGCTTCGTCACGGGCCTCCCGCTGCTCTTGCCGGCTCACCCGCTGGGTCTGTTGCCGCACGATTCCCCGCTTGACCTTCTGCGTAGCCTTTCGGTTCTGGTCTACGTGGTCCTTGTGCTTCTTGTTGAAGCGAATCATGCTTTTAGTGGCCTTACCCATGGCGTCGACGGGCGCTTTGGCGCAGGTTGAGTGGAGGGCTGGGTTAAGGAGGTAAAGGGGGTCTGTGTGATAGGTGGGTCCAGGGGAGGGAATCCTAGTCGGCTCGACACGAATTGGAATGAGTCTGGTGCGGTGGTCGTGCAACGATGCGGTACGGCGGTGGACAATTAGTCGAGATAACACCGGGCCCGGTAGAGATGTATAGGTTCGGCTGGTAAGAATGGGAGACTGGAGTAATAGAAGGCGTCTTTTGAGCCACTATCAGTGGAGCTGCTACAGTATCGATAACTGCCTTTTTTTTGCAGCAGCAGCAAGACACAGCCTGGAGAGTATGTAGCCGATACCTGCTATTGATCGTTTTTTCTTTTCTTTTTTCTTCCCTATCCAGGCCACCATGACACCACCCATCTAGAACTATAAAACGATCACGTGATTACTATACACGGCGGCATGGTGTATCGCGTCCCAGCTAGGCACATTATTTGGCTTTTGGTCATTGGTCTTCTTTTTTTTTTTTGCATGCCACCATATCGGGAACTTCTGGTAGAGCACCCCTCGAGATACTACACTATTCAGTGGGTGTAGGCGCCCGCAAGACCGACCGACAAAATCTTGGAACCGTGCATCCAATTCCCACTACTCCATTGCATCTTACCTGACCCGCCTTGGCCCCATACATGCCCCATTCCCCTTTTCCTACTACTTGACCCGACCTACCTCCACCCGACTCCATTGGCTAGCACCTGGGCATCTTCTAGAGCACGCAACCACACAAAGAAATTTGAGACTCCCCACGCTTGGAACTCGTTTCTTCCCTCGTCGAGTACACAGGCCGGCACCATGGTAAGTATGACCATCAATAACGCAGGTGTGCGTGCCACCCGCCCCTGTATGTACCGCCGTGTACTTAGCACCCGCTATCTCTTAACCTACGTTATCCCCCGCCTCTCTACAATCATCTGTTGATTTCCTTTGGCACTTCAGAAAGTTAAAACTATTTCCCGTAGCCACGAAGAGTTTACGCGGCAGCGTAAGACCGACCGGCAAGTGATTCAGCGCAACCGGGACCCGGTCCTGCACCCCTTCGAAAAGGCCAAGGAGGTCAAGCGAGCCGTCAACGCCGCTAAGCTGCAGAAACTCTTTTCTAAGCCGTTTGTAGCCAATATGGCGGGCCACGTTGGTGGCGTGCAGTGCATGTCCAAGCACCCGTGGGATCTACGAGCCATGATCTCAGGTAGCGAGGACGGCGAGATTCGTGTCTGGGATATGACCAACCACGAGACCATCTGGCGGGCGGAAAAGGCCCACGTTGGTGTCGTTCGTGGCGTCTGCACTATCCCGCACACCCGTCGGTTCCTGTCGGTGGGCAACGACCGCCTCGTCAAGATTTGGGGCCCCGAGTCGTCGAACGCAGCCGAGGATGCCGCCGCCAACTTTGACCATGAAGACGTCACCACCTTGTCCTTCGCTGAGCGTGCTCGTTTGTCCAACCTTCGGACCCTGGGAGCCCCTAAGCTGGGCGCCGAGCAGGATGAGGATGATGACGACGAGGACGAGGACGAGGAAGGCGACGTGTACAAGCGGTACAGCGGGGACGACGACAGCGACGCCGAGGAGGAGCCGGCAGAGGGCCGGGTCGAACGGATGGCCCGGATGGCGAGCAGTCAGACCCGCGGGCTGGTCCGGGACGCCACGGGGATTTCGCGAACGGCCGTCAACCTCGGTCCGCGCAAGGTGACTCCCCTGGCTACCTACACGGGCACCGAGGGCTTCAATGCCGTGGATCACCACCGGACCAAGCGCATGTTCGCCACGAGCAGCTCGGTCATTTCGCTCTGGGACGTGGACCGCGCGGCCCCGACCTGCACCATGGAGTGGGGTGCGGACACCATCAACACGGTGCGGTTCAACCCGACCGAGGTGGACGTTCTGGCCAGTTGCGGTACCGACCGGACGGTAATTCTATACGACGTGCGGACGCAATCAGCGCTTAGCAAAATCACGTGTGCGCTCAAGGCCAACGCCATCGGGTGGAACCCGATGCGTTCGGCCAACTTTGCGACGGCTAGCGAGGACGGCAGCGTGTACGTGTTTGACATGCGCAACATGACCGAGCCGTTCAAGAAGTACTGGGGCCACACGTCAGCAGTCACCGACGTGGACTTTTCGCCAACGGGCGCGTCCCTGGCCACGGCGTCCTACGACCGGAGCATCCGTATCTTCCACGTGGGCCAGTCCACCAGCGAGGCCATGTACTACACCCGCCGCATGCGTAACGTGTTCTGCGTCAAGTACACCATGGATGCCAAGTACGTCGTATCCGGTTCCAACGACGGCAACCTGCGGCTGTGGAAGGCTGTGGCCCACGAGAAACTGGGCCCCATGGTGCGTGCCCAGCGTGACGCCCTCGATTACCAGGAACGCCTCAAGAACCGGTACCGTCGTGTGCCCGTGGTCCAAAAGGTCCTCAATTCGAGCATCACGCCTTCGTATATTAAGACCGCCCGGCGTCTGGAAGGCGAGCTCAAGGATGGGCTCATGCGCCGTGCCGAGAAGGCTGGTGCCAATGAAGTCGCCAAGGTCAAGGCCCGGCTCACCAAATCGGTTCTCCAGGTTCACGAGTAGGGGGAGCAGTCGACCTGCTGTATGCCGTTTGGTCGCTATCCTTGGTATCGCGACCTCTTCTCGACCTAGTCTCATGTTTAATAAAGTCTTTTTATCGCATCAGGAGTCATTGGCGAAGAGTAATAATGGGGAGGGGAAGGAGAGAGGTAGACCTCATTACATTGCGATACCGGCGACAGCCCTTTCCATTTCCGTTTACAATCCAGTACTGTGGCACCCGTGGAGGGCCCCGCTTGTGGTTTGGTACATCAACGGTGGCTTGGAAGGTTCGCAACCTGCTAGTTGGGGAGAACCGCGGGGAAGCTTGACGGTTTCGCACAACCGCATTCCGACCTGAACACTTCCCTTCCCTTCCCGCCCGACCCCACCTTTCTGAAGAACAGCTGAACTTCGCGCTGGCGGCCAACGGTTAGTCATAGCCAGACCCTCTAGGAAGTATCAACCTGCGGGCCGGGCACGCCTACCGGGCTATCGACCCACTCCGTTACTTGTACTCCTGCTACGTTACCCAGACTACAGCCCCTCTAGCATTGCCTACCTGGCCCTCACTTCTCCAACCCCGCCTCTATGCCACCCACCAAGTCCACGGACGACGATCGCAGCGACATGGCTACCGAAGCTCCAATTGCGGTGGCAGCCCTGCCGCTGTGGCAGTACCGCCAAATGGCCATTCGGGACATCATCTACGAGGACCCGACCACCCGTTCCGTACGTCCACCGCCAACCACGGGTCAATTCAGCTCCCAAGGAGGGGAAGCGAGGCTATGCTGGTCACTATTAGTGACCCTCTCGTAACTGTCCGACTCCATTACTCAGCCCTCCTAATATATATTTTTTCCGCACCCTCTGCCCCTAAAATTGTACGACCGACACTCTTTAAACAGGTTCTTGAACTCGGGTGCGGCGAGGGCAAGCTCTTGGCCTTCCTGACCCCGCTTCAAGATGACATTATCATTGACCGCCTCTGCGGCATTGACCTTGACCCCTTGACCCTGCAGGTCGCCGAGCGCACCTGTGCCGCCACAGACCTGGACCGGCGGGACCCGCGCCCCACACCATTGACCATTGACCTGTACCACGGCTCCCTGGCTGACTACCACCCGGACCTGGCAGGTGTAGACTGTATCGTTTGTACCGAGGTCATTGAACATCTGCATCCTGATACTCTCGCGCGCGTGGCCCCCGTGGTACTGGGTCGATACCGGCCCCGTCGGTTCATTGTCACGACCCCCAATGCCGAGTATAACAAGTACTTTCCCAATTTAAAGTATGGAACGTCCGAAGCGGTATTTAGACACTCCGATCATAAGTTTGAGTGGACGCGGGCCGAGTTCCAGCAGTGGTAAGTCTTTGTTTGAGAGTCATCATGCCATTGGGGCCCCCTCGTGTAGACGTACCAGAGTCTTGTCGTACTTGCGGAGATCATCTTGATGCCAACCCAGCTACATCCTTTTGCCCTTGGTTCATGGTCCTTCCTCATCCGCAAATATAGGTGCGAAGGGGCCGCCCAGCGCTACGGCTACACAGTGCGCTACAGCGGTGTCGGATCCACGGCGGAATCTACCAGCGAAGGTACCGGCCACTGCTCCCAGGTGGCTACGTTTACCCTCCCATCTCATACCAAAGCCATGCCCCCGCCGCCACCGCCTCCCTTCGAGAGCGATACAGATCCCGTAGTGCCGACTCTACACACCCATATCACCTACCCCTACGTCGCCCCACCCACCGACGACGAAGAGCTCGGCCCCATCCTCATTGATGCCATGACGCGGTTGCTCCGGCGTCGACGAGAGGATAGTCCAGATGATGCCGTTGGGTCCCTCAATACCCTACCATTCGCCGACCTGTGGTATGACTGGCACGTTCGACGGCAGTTTAACCGCCGAGATGATTTCGCGGACCACCTGGCACGTCACGCACAATGGGACGTTGTCGTGCCCACCGCCAACGAGGCGGCAGGGCATGGGCCGGTTATACCCTATCATGGTTGGCAGGTGGTCTGCCGTGCTCCGTTGCCAAACTTGGCGGAGGCCATTCGTACCGGCGGTGATGTACCTGACGAGTACCAGGTGACCAACCCGTTGGCAACGGCGGAGTCGCAATATCCGGTAGACGAGAACGGCGCTTGGCTATAAGCAACGCGAACTCAAGTTCGAGAAGGAGGTTTGTGTGTATTAATATCCTCCCACTGTATATTTGAGCCATACCTTTATCTTTAGCTGACATTTAAGGCCTGTGAGGAATCCATCCAAGGCCGCCATAGTCAAAAAATGAAGTATATAGAATTGGTTAGGGTTGGACGGCAATGGTGTGCGCGTTGCCAGTTCATGTATCATTTATATCAGTCTGAGCGTCTACAAACCCGACAATCAGGCTTCTCGAGGTCATATGTCCCGGATGACGAGTACCTGGCGATCGAGCCGGAGGATGCAGACCTCAAGCAAATCCATAATTTTTTCGAGGCGGTCGAGGCCCTTACGGTCACTGGAGGATAGGAGAGATGGGTCGAGCCGGACGTCCTCGCGCTGGGTTTTAGCAATAAGACGAGTGCGGGCCTTGCGTTCGTGGGTGATGCGAGCGTACAGATTCCCAATCTCCTGGTAATGTAAGGCCAGACAGGCGTCGGTGCTGGCGGCTGGGGAGGCAAAGAATAGGTAGAAGCAGGTGGAAGGGGTACGTTCAGCGGTCTTCGGAATTTCCTGGAGCTGGACGAATCGGTGGGCCAGGAGCTCGTGGACGTGCCGTCGGAGGTCTTTGACGGGCAGAAGGGCGAGTTTGGCCAACTGTCGGTCGTCCAGACGGCCCTTATCGTGGAGGATACGGAGAACCCGGCAGCTAAGGGTGCCAAACCGGTTGTTGAGGTAGGCGTAGAGGAGCCGATCAAATAGCTGCTGGCGGGCGCGGACGAAGCTGACCCGAAACTGGCCCGACCCGCGGAGATCGTCCCGAAAGACAATTCCGGCCGTGTCGGCACGCAGCACATCCAAAAACTGGCGCACCAGGTCCTGGGTCGTCGTGGAACTGCCGTTGTTGAGATCGTACCCCGAATCACCACCATTGCCAGCGGCTAGATCGATATCTTGGGCGATATGCTGGTCTTTAGGTAGCTGCTGGGTGATCTGGACGAGACCGACGGGCGGGGACAGTTCCTCATGGGTAGCCCGCATCTTGTCTTCGCAGGCACCCAGAAGGGACTGGACAACTAGAGCGCCGGACCGGTTGGTACGCTCGTGGACAAACTCGACCACGCGGCGATTACGAAGGTACAGAGTGAACCGTTCGAGGTTGACGCGGAACGCCATGGTGAGGTCCACTTCCTCGACCATGTCGAAGCTGCCCACCCGCACTTTGAGGGCTTCGTCGTCGCCGTCATCGGCGATCTTGCGTTTCATGCCCACCAGGGCGCCCTCCTGGTACTCGGCCTCGCTACGCTCGAGGCGCTGCCTACGCACACGAGCCAGTTCGGCCGCGCTGGGGAGCACATTGAGTTTCTGTTGGGCCTCGGCATCGAGCACCATAGCGCGGTCATCGGCCGTCATGGTATCGACGTGCTGCACCGCCGTCAGGTATCGCCGACGGATCAGGCCCTGCAGCGCCCGCATGTACGTGGACCGCCGTTTGGCCGACAGCTTTGGCCAGTCGAGGCAGTCCTGCTGCAGCGCCGTCGGTGTCAGGTTGCCCCATAGGAGCACGTGCTGGACAATGGACTGGCCCTCCTGGTCAAACAGATCCCGAGCGACCTGGAGGACGTCACCCAGCCGCAGCCGGTACAGCACTGCGCGAATGCTGAGTTCGTAAAAAACCACCAGGCCTCGGCCGTCAGGCGCCTCGGCCCAGGTAGCCAAGTTGTGCTGGATGAGCACTACCAATCCTTCCCGCACTCGGGGTAGCTTGAGTTGCGTGTACGCGGCAATGGCCCGGAGGGGCAACCGGCCCTTGCGGGCTAGCAGGGAGCCAATTTTCTGGTTGGGGTAAGTAAGGATGGGGTGGGCGGTTAGAGTACGTTAGCCAGTAAACGAAGTGGTGTGAGAGAGAGAGGGGCGACAATTCTCCTGAGCGTTCGTTTTTTTTTTTGGATAGTCAACCAAAGCACTAGTGGAATACATGAGGGCGAAGGGCTTCAAGCCTTTTGACCCTGTGCAGCGATGGTGGGCTTACCTCGACGATGGGCCCGAAATGGTCATTAAGAATATGGCTAGTTAGGCACAGTTCGTGTTCAGACATTGCAAAGTCGGTAGGTATCCCTTTCGATGCTCGTGGTGGTCGCCTAGGGAGAGGCCGTAGCTAAAGGGGAATGGGTGCGTGGACGGAGTTGGCAAGGGCGTGAAGTGGGCAAGAAACGGTATATACTCGCCGTGTCCGATTGCGAACGATAGAAAAAACACTCTGGACTGGTGATGGTGGACTCTGGTCTTAGAGGAAGATGACAAGGGAATCGGGGTCAGCAGCGGCTCTAACGTCGAGGGGTGTCAGGTTTGGCCAAATACCCTTAGACTTCACGCGAATTCAATAGATGGCTTTCTGCGAGTCGCTTAGAGGTGCGGGGTAGTGAGATTCTTTTCCGAACCATATACCGCGTGCACATCAATACCGATTCTTGTGGCCTTCACCTCGCATATAAACAACGCTGGGAAACGGCCCCTCCCTCCCATTAACCTTCCCAGGAGGGAGAAACACTGTGTTGCACAACCTGAAGTCGATGCAACGAAGGTTTGAGGACGAAGGTGTCTATTTTGTCTTGATATGTTATTCACGTGATGTTAAATAAATCATCACAACCGTTGCACTGAGGTCCAACGACCCTGATGGTGCCAAGTTCGCCAGGATGGAGGCCCTTCAAGTAAGAAAGTTGTATTGAGATGGCTGGCTTATGATTGAGTTAGAGCGAAATGTGGAGAAATGCAAGCCTTACCCCACCCTTGACGCTACCCGTGACACAATGCTGTCTGGCCTTAAATGATGGTATAACCGAGACACCAGGGAGAAACCATACAACCTCACCGCTTTGAATCGTACGGTCCTGAACCTAGCTGGTGCACCAGGTCCGGCCAATGCAATCTATACCAGGGCACCTGTGGGCCAGTTGGCAGGCGGTGGCTTGAGGTAGCGATATTAATCAGATGCCACGTCCCAACTCGATATCCAGCTTTCAACAGGCAAAGTCCTATATATCGCAGTTTGGCTACCTTGTAATCTCTTTGGACGGCAGATACTCCGCGAGAATGGCGAGGAGCCGCTCCTTGAATCGGTCAAACTCGGGCCAGTCAACCACGGCGGCCGCAAGGAGACTGAGCGGCTGCGGGTCGCGGAGGATTTTACCCACCAAGTCTTGGATGAGTGGGCTCCGCAGGGCTTCTCGAGTTTCCGGGTCAGCAGTGAGGGCCTCTAGGGCTGCGACGGGGAGCGGGTCGTCCTCGTCCTCGTCAACCACTGCCAACGGGCTCGTTGGGGGCAGGCCAGTTACGGTCGGAGGATGGTTGGCGTCAAGGTCGGGAAACGACATTGATGGCGGTTCCTCACAGACCAGCTGCTGGTGTTTGCGGTAGCAGGCCAGAGAGCAGCTGGCAGGTGTTGAACATCGAGGTTGGGAAGGAGGATGTATGGCAGGAAGGTTAGCCCGGTTTGTGGGTGGCACTGGTGGGGTTGCAGCTAGCCCTTAGGTTATGTGCAGCCAGGGTTTTGGGTCCTGGCGGGAATCTCTCAGACCTGGCTGCCACGCTCCGACAGTCGGGAGTAGGTACGTGGTGAACTTACTACGGCGTCCGGCACTTGGGACATTTGTACTTGGCTACTTCCTGGTTACAAATAATACATGTGGTTGGGCTCATGGCGGTGAATCAGAGAACGGTGCAATAAGGTAGGGTCCCTAATTGGCTGGAAGACAGTTCGCGATGGGGTTACCGGGTGGCGAAGTTGCGTGGTAGGCCCATGTGGTCCAGCAGCCGAGCCTTAAAGCGGAAAGGGATTGCCCAGTCTGAGGTGCATAGATTCGTTGGTTTTGGTATGGTGCATTCCAGCTAACGAGACGGGCCGGCCTACCCGTCAGCTGATTTTGCCACTCTGGGCTACGTTGACAAGGCACAGCCTGACTAGTTTACCCGCACAGTCAACTTGCGGTCGCGGGTCCAGCACGCTGCGTCGTGGGTGACCGGCTGTCCACATTTGTTGACTATAGACAGGCAACCCGGTCTCTTGTCTCACCATTCCGCCCTTGGCCTTGGTCAGCTCACCCAATGCCTTGTTTCTGGAGGCTATTCCCCTTGGCCTTATCAGCCCAGCACAGAATTCCAAGGGGCACACCTGGCCTCTTTAGTGCGCTCAGCGACTGTATCCACGGAGAGGCCTTTAAAAGCTGCTAGGAATTGATCGAGGATAACGTTGTCAACGCTAGTAAGATAGCGCTAGCTGCTGTCTATAAATCAGGGGTTGGGAGAACCGGGTGTCTTTGGACTTCACCTGGTACTCGAACCCTGTGGTCTCATTGCCAAGGGTTTAGTAAAGGAAGTGCTAGTCGGCTACCCCGCGCCACACGCAAATTTCAGGGTTGCCCATGACACCCACCCCGAGGGAAATCGGCGCAATAGATATAGTTGATGACCATGTCAAGTAATATTGGGTGGATAGAGCTAGAATTATGGATGGGGCAATCAAGGCAGCCGGGTCAGGGTGATGAGTTTATAGTGCTGGTTTTATGCCTAAGGCGGGTCATCAATTCCGCCTGGGATTGTGATCGAAGGTGGCGAGTGGGTCAAAGATTCAAGGCAGAGGCGAAGTTAGTCAAAATACATAGAATAGGGCCTTTTATTAGTTGCGAAGACAACGAGCCGCGGAGGAGGCCCGCCACTTAACCCTTTAATATAGGATGCACGCGATAACGTGATGTTGGTCCCCAACCTGAGGGGAAGGTCTTGTTGGCGGCGTCGGAGGATGGGCGTGCTTGATCTGCCCTTCCGCCGTCGATAGGAAATTCTGAAGTGTCTTCCGCCAGCGCCAAGCCACCTCAAGGCCTACCTTCCGGTTACAGGACCACCATCGCTACCTCCTAACGTTGTTGATGGTGTGCTAGTCCGTCTAAATTGATAAGGGAACTGATCCGACGGCCGCCGACAAGGCCGTGGATAATTAACCTGCTACAGCCGTAGCCGTACAAATGCCGTGTAGATTGTAACCTCTGCCTTGGCAGATCCACTTGGCTTATCCTGGAGCCGAACGAGTGCCACTATATGTGCGGTTACTTTAAATGAAAAAAGAGAGGCTCAACTTCACACTAAATAGACAGGTAGAAGAGTTTTACTATCCGCACTTGCACTAGGGAGAAACATTGGACAGAGCCCATGGATACCCCAGTCATTATGCAGCTGAGGAAATGTACGGAATATGATGAGGTGGATGAGTGGCTTACAGGTGCCCCTAGGGGCGTTTAGCTCTGGGCCAGTTTGTCAAGTGCCCGTGCGCCTTGTTCCTCCCACTCGGCCCGGGAGATCCAGGCGGCTTCCTGGTCCTTGAGCACGTTGGCCAGGACAGCACCACCAAGGAAGACCATGTGCTTGCGGTTAGGCGGGTCGTCGATCTGCAGCTTGAACTTTCCAAGGCGCGAGGTGTCGCCCTTGAGGACCTGGGTCAGGTAGAGCTGCTTGGTTTCTTTCTCCAACCGGCTGGGAAGGCCGGGGTACATGGATGAGCCGCCGGACAGAACAATATGCTTGTAAAGCTCGGCGCGCATGTCGACCGGGGCGGCCTGTACCATGTTGACCAGAAGCTCGGCCACGCCCGGGGATTCCACGTCAACCAGCTCGGGTTGGAAGAGGCACTCGGGGGCCTGGAAACGTTCCGAACCCACCTTGATGACCCGGCCGTCTGGGAGAGTATACGTCTCGACTAGGACGGTGGTCTCAGTGGCAAGCTTCCGGTCAAGCTCCAGGTCGTAGCTGACGTAGCAGACCTTCTCCTTGATCTGGCGCACAGTCTCGTAGTCGGCGGTGCGGTTGAAATTGTAACCGCGCAATTGGAGCAGCTTGATCAGGTAGCGCGTCACGTCACGGCCGGCCACGTCCAGGCGGCGGGTCAGGTGCGGCAGTGAGAATCCCTGATACACCGGGATAAGGTGAGTGACGCCGTCACCGGAATCGATCACCACACCGGTGAGCAGGCCTTGGGCGTAGAGGGTGAGTACGGCCTGGATGGCCACGTACACGCTCTGGAAACCGTACTCCTCAAACATGATCTCGCACATCTTTTGACGGTTGGCCTTGGGGTTCAGCGGCGCCTCGGTGAGTAGAATCTTACAGTCCCGCGGGTCGACCTTGAGTTTCTCATAGAAAGTGTAGTTCCACACGTGGCGCATGTCCTCCCAGTTGCGGATCACGCCGTTCTCAATCGGGTAGCTCATCTGCAGCACGGAGCGTAGGGCCGCGGCCTCGTCGCCCACGTTGATGTCTTTGACAGCCTCGTGCGTCAGCATTTCCTCGGCACGCAGCATCGGACGTCCGACCACTGACGGAAAGACATGCTCGGGGAAGTTGGACCCGGCATAGCCTACCTTGGCAAACTGGAGAGAGGTTCAAAGGTGCCAAGGGAAAGTAGGTTACGTGGAGGTAAGGGAAGGGCCATTAGTGTCGTTGCGCCGTAGACTGGAGGGCAGGGCGGCCACGGACGGGCCAACCGGTCGGAGCCGGCTCGCCTGCTCAGCTCATTACCGCCGACAGCAGAGAGAGTGAGCGAGGGGGAGGACCGGTGGGTCCCAAGGTCCTAACCGCTGGAATGGTGGCGGACGGCGCTTGGTTCGGGCCGGTTCGACCCCTCATCCGGACGGGTTGGCCTCATGGTGACTTCCGAAGACTACTTACGCCGGTACCATTGTCGACGACCAGCACTTTGGACGCCATGGTGCAATATACGCAATATGGGGGGAAAAGGGTAAGGTGTAGGATGGGCGATGTATTGATGAAACCAAAATGAGGAGAAGGAGGGGGGGTGATGGGTAGCGCTGTTCGGGGACGAACCGTATCGATAGAGCCGCCAAGGGCTGGGCGCAGGGCAGGGGTGACGAGATGAGTGGGGGAGGGAGACAGATGAGAAACCGTCGCGTGGAGTGCGGGCGGTCACTGAAAAGGCCGGTGCGGAGCCCTGACCTGGCTGTGGATACTAAAATGGGCGCGGGCTGCCCAGCGTTTCCCACCAGTATCTGGAGATGCCTACGTAAGAGAACCGGGTCAGAGTGAGAGGAGCCAGTAGAGGGGAAGGCCTACATCTAGGAGGTGTTGTGGGCTGCCTCACGCCCTTTCTGGGGCCAGCGTACCCCACCTCCCGGGTTGGATGCTCAGTTCATTGTAGAGGACCCTAAGTCGGACCTTCAGCCGCTTCGACTACGAGGGGAGACGGCTCGCCATCCTTCACTGAGTCCTCCCTCTGCTACGGCAGCTAGGGCGTGTCTCCACCCCTTGAAGGCACAGGACCGGACCGGTGACCAGGGCAGCCATCCAAAGGGAAGTGTTCACCCTTCCCGTCTCGGGGTGCACCTGGCCTTTGGCTGGTCACCGGGCCTTACAGCACCACTTCGCATAACCCTGCTCGAGCTTCGTACACAGAGGGCCCGGCGAGAGTATCTTTTGAGTCTCCGCCCTGCCCCCCAGCAGCATCACTCCGCTAGACCCCTACGACATTGCCTCGTTTCCTTTCCATTGCGGACCTCCGTTTCTCCTGCGCTCTTGCCCATCTTTATTTATCTCTGACTCCACTTCGACAGGCAAACAGCTCTTGGTAACCCAAGTACCGGCCTTACTGTGCATCAGTCCCTGGACCCCTCCTCCTTCCTGCCACTTAGCCCCTCATTTCCGGCCAGCCCTAGTCCATAACAGCTCAGAATTGGCACGGACACGTTCCTTTCCGTGCGTCCTCCAGCCTTTACCTACACACCTCGACCAACTCCAGTTATCCGCACAGCCGGCTGCCAGTCCTTCGTTTATAGTTACCTTGGTCCATTTCACACGTCGACCCACCATGTCGTCGGTCCACAGCATCTTTCACGGAATCAGAGAATACCTCAACCCCGTGCTCAAGAACTCCAAGTTCAAGGAGACGGGGGTTCTGACCCCTGAGGAGGTAAGCGGCGCACCAATATGGGCCACGAGGGTGTTTTTATTAGCTGGCAGGGCCGGGCTCCAGGGACCTCGCTGCTCAGGGCCTACCTCCGACGCATCCGTGGGCGAATGCGGTTGCGGTTTGAGTCTGGCTTGTCTCTGTACCACTCGGCGGCCTAGAAGAGTTATGCGCCAAAAGCTCCCAATCCAGTGGGCCAATGTCGTGTTTAGCTAAGCGCGCGTAGAACCCGTCCGCTGACCGTCGGAAGTCGACCCCACCTATTCCTTCAAACCCTCGTTTTAATCCCCTTCCCTATCTTTTCCCCCCTATGTCTCACTGCCTGCTAGTTCATCGCAGCCGGCGACTACCTGGTCTATAAGTGTCCCACTTGGAGCTGGTCTAGCGGGATTGCGAGCAAACGTCGAGATTACTTACCGGCCGATAAGCAATACCTAATAACCAAGAACGTACCATGCCTGCGCCGAGTAAAGGACCTCAACTACGGTTCTCTACAGGCAGGCTTTGCCGACGAACAGGAGGCCGAAGACGGTTGGATCACGACCCATAACGGCATACAGCGCGAGCAGACCCAGCACGACACCATCGAAGAGATCACCGACGACTTGGAGGGTTCTGTCTCGGAGGCCACTAGCGGCGCGGCTACCCCGGGCGCCACGGAAAGTGCCCCACTCGGGACCGGTCTCCCGTCCGATGACGATGCCGCCATTCCGTCCGACCTTGACGACATCCCAGACATGGATGACGAGTGGGACAAACTGGCTGACGAGCAGGATGACGAAGACGACGAGGAGGAATTCGACCCCGCTGCCCTCCTTACGACCAAGCCAGCCAGTGTTGGCGGGGCCACCAACGACAAGATTCTGCGGACCCGCACCTACGACATTAGCATCACCTATGATAAGTACTATCAGACGCCCCGCATCTGGCTTTCTGGGTACGACGAGGCTGGTCGGTCTCTCCCACCGTCCAAGATCTTTGAGGACATCTCAGAGGACCACGCCAAGAAGACTGTGACCATTGAGCCTCACCCACATGAGAAGCTGTCGCTGGCCTCGATTCATCCATGCAAACATGCCAACGTCATGAAGAAGATATTGGCCATGGCCCAGGCCAGCGGCCGAGAGATACGTGTCGACCAGTAAGTAGCGAGGAGCAGCGCGCGATATACGATCACAATCTACATATCAGTAGTTGTTGGTGAGTTTTATCACCGTACAGCAGTCGATATGTAGCTCTAACGACGTTTTAACCGTACCCCGTTTAACCCGCCCTTGCAATACCCTACCTTAAAGGTACCTTATCATATTTCTTAAGTTCATATCCAGCGTTTTGCCCACCATCGAATACGACTACACCTACTCGACGGATGCCTAGTGGTTGTGCCATAAGGACTACGTTAGGATTTTTTTATATTCTTGTACCGTCAGCTGTGTATCTTTTTGCAACATTTTGTGATTTCTGCCTCAACAATACAGGTCTACACAAGATAGCCGACGATTGGTCAGTGTACGTAGGGGAATGTATAGGAGTGATGGTACAATATACTTGTGAACAATGACTTATACTATTTGCCAACGAGTTTGTACCATGTGATGATGGGTATTATGCCACCAGCGTGTAGTAATTGCGGCACATGTCTTGTGAATATGTTTCTATGGTGGCAAATTTTGCGTTTAACAAGCTGAGCCGTTTGCGTGTGCGTTTGCATCGATGAACTTATGGCAAAGTGAGAATGTTGGCAGAATGGCCAAAGGTCGAGCCTATTTGTACGTTGGCTCACAGCAGGCTGCAGTTATTCATTCCATTTCTTAGATGGGGCTTCTCTGCCCAGCCATCAATGGCATTAACCTAGGCTGGTATGGCAAGTAGCGTCTACCTTGGCCCTGTCGGTGCAGCTCGAGGACTTGGCGACATCAACAGCAACAGCAACAGGCGCAACGCAGGATCCACTCGTTCTGGCGCACAATGCGACGACGCATACTGGCTGGCCACAGTCCCTGCAAACAATGCGTCACCCAGGACGCATAGTTGGCGAGTGGGTAGCCCGAAATTCTCATCTCAGCAGGCGCAAATATAAATCTGCTACTATGCGAGCACCTTTGGAAAAAAATACGGTAGGTTGGAGTTGACAAATATCCGATCTGTAGGCAGCCTCGGTATGTCTGGATTGTCGTTGAGCCGACTTCAGGACGACGTTATTGGCAGTCATGGCCAGCTAGTGACTCGAAATAGTAGACTAGGACCGTGCCTCCAGGACACGTTCATTGGTATTAGCAATTCCAGTTGGACGGCTGAGATGTCAATAATAACCATCGGTGGTGCGGGAATGCGGTAGTGCCGTGGAAATCCCAGCAGTTAATGTAGTTGCGCAATCCTGGGTCCCTGTGCGGTATGTACTACACCGTGGTGGGCTAGGTGTGCCAGTCAGTCCACTAGTAATGTACCCATTACAAATTCGGGATTAAAAGTCCAAACAAGGACCCCCCTCATTTCACACTGGGTAAGAGTGGACCGGGATATGTTAAATAGCTTTTATATACTTGAGTTTGGCGGAGGTCAACAAGGTAGCACTGGTGGAGGTCTAAGTAATGATGGTTTTACTATCGTATTATTTTATTTCTCACAGTGATGGCCGTCTGCTCGAACCACTTGACTGTCTCACAGCCACTAAGCTACCGGAGTCCGCCAGCTGGACCAAACAACAGTCCCCTTATGCAGGGGTAATCCCGATCGGAGAACGCTAGCATGCACCTTCCTTGGGCAAAGGAAAGGACTGGGGGGGGGGAGGCAGCCGAAACGTGATTGCCGGGACTCCTACTCTTCTTCCTATTCTCCTACCTTATCATTTACTACTAAATTGAGACCATCGTACTCACCTTCCATCGTCTTCGCGTCATTCATATCCTGCTCGGCTTCTAAGCCCCTCATTAAACACTTGTGACCAACAGCACGCTACGAGCCAAATGAATTGACCAATTGGCTACCTTGAAGGAAATAATAGCGTTTATAAGTAGCGGCGAAGTGGTCTGCAGTCGGCGGCGTGGCTGTTGGGTCGTGAGAACTTGGTAGCTAATGATTTTGGTTGCTCACGTACTGGGGGGCTGTGAAGATCAATCGGATCGTATAATAGGCTGTAACGTGAGACGAGGCGAGTTGAAAACTTTAGGTTGCAAAGGGCCATGCTTTAAGATTTCGAGCCAATTTCTATTACATTCATCAGATTAAAACACAGGCGATTAAGGTTGACCTGGGCCTGACATGTGTACTCGCAGAACATGTTGCTTCGAATCTGGCCGACTTACGCCTGAGTGGCTTCATCATGTCACATGGTGGCTTTCTATAGCTACTTGTAATCTACAGCGATCTTTGATCAGGTTAACAATTTTACACTCAGTTTTTCAAATCCATCACCATTACACTACGACTGATGAACTCTGGTTTGTTTTGAAATTGGAGATGGCTCTATTGGTTTAGAATTGATTTAGATTCGATTACCAAGCTATCAAGACGACAGCAACACGCGAGTAAGTAAGAACTGATGATGCAATAGGAACATATTGTGCCCATGTGGTAGATGATAAAAAGTAAAGGGTGATCGTGTGGGAACCTTAATGTCTCTAGATCGCAGTGGACGACCAGATGGCACACTTGGAATCATACGTCATCTCCACGACGGGAAGGGGTGTTGCCGATATCAACGTTGGCCTCGATGAGATTGTGGAACAGCTGGTCAAACCGACGAGAGTTGGAGTTGTCGTTGAGGAGGTCCACGTTGGCCTCGATGAGGTTGTTGAATAGCTGGTCGAACCGACGGGAGTTAGAGTTGTCATTCAGGAGGTCCACGTCGACGTCGATGAGGTTGTGGAACAGCTGGTCAAACCGACGAGAGTTGGAGTTGTCGTTGAGGAGGTCCACGTTGGCCTCGATGAGGTTGTGGAACAGCTGGTCGAACCGACGGGAGTT